>JAVQJF010019817.1:0-21549 GCA_036023855.1 Gadopsis marmoratus
TATACAATCGGCACATTTTACATTTTTGGACTGAACTCAACACCCCCCCCTTCCCCCAAAACAACCCCAAGGCAGAAAATAGAACAGCCGTTTACATCACTTAAAATAGCATCATTACACAAAGGAAAAAAAAAAAAAAAAGTACAAACATAAAACAGCATAACACAATTCTCACAAATTAGCATTTTAAATATTTTGGTTCCATCTGTGCGTTAGCCAGCCAGGATACTTTCGGCTCTCTGTCTAAACCAACTTTCTGTATGTAGTAATCAAATCATTTTATTAAAACTTTAATAAAACATTTAAACTTAGATTTCTAGCTAATGGCCCCTTATTAGAGCTTCAACGATTAGTCAATCAACAGAAAATGGTTCGGCAACTATTTTGATATTCGATTACTTGTGTAATGTCAGGAAGCATTTTGCTTCAACACAAGATGGAAAAAGCTGAGGCTGTTTGCTGCCTTTGCAGTAATGTTAGCTTGTGAGGTAGTGCAGGCACCTCGAATGAATAGATCAACTCTAATTTTACAGTGTAGTGTAGGATTAGACGATGCGTTTAACTTCAATAGAAGACATTTTGTGCTCAGATTTAGTAAAAGGTGTCCTTATTCAACACCACTGCTAATAAAACATTGTCTGTTTTTGTTTGTAAGCTACAGTTACCATCACAGATTTGCACACATTGTGTCTGGGTGCCCCTGTCGGCTCAGCTGTCAATCAGGTACACAGGCACGCCCACTCACAGGTTTAAAGGCTAAAGGAGAATGTCAGATGTAGCTGCAAAGAAAAAAGAAACTTTCCTTCTTTCAGTAATAAAAATGTTAACAATACATTTAAAAATCTCTTGGAAAATGAATTTGAATGATCCCTGGGTTTTATTCGGACAAACGTCTTGTGGACCCTGCTTTGTGTTAACAGTCAAAAGGCTCAGTTAAAGAAGTGCTAATACACTAATATGCTACTGAGAATTTAAGCAAATGCAGTCTCCTGCCTTGTACTAGTTATGTAAACCACTGGAGAGGAATTGGGTTTTTGGCCTGAACATTGGCAATTTTCTTTTGCCACGCCATAATACCAAACAACAATATGAGTCACAAAGTCACCATGTGAACCAATGAGAGGTTTTGATGGTATCAGTGTGATTCCAGGAGAATTCCTGCCTTTTCTGTAATCTACTTTGCAGAGTGTGCATGAGCATTGTATGTGGGATTTACTAACTGCCAGTTACTGGATCAGTGGTCAGATCAAAGGGAGGGGACATCGGCTAAGGGGCTTTACTGTGGCTCTGTGTCCTGATTCCCCAGGATGCCTTGCTGGACCGTTCCCAGACCTGGAGCACTCAGCACATCCTCATCTGCTGCGTCTGTCTGGGAGACAACAGCGAGGACGCAGACGAGATCATCCAGTGTGACAACTGTGGGGTGACCGTGCACGAGGGTAAGCTGCAGAGTTAGTCCAATATATGTGTGTAGATATATGCAGAGCCGCAAAGGATTAATACCTAATATCAGCCCAAGTTTAAAAAATTAACTTTTGCTTTTTTATTTTATTACTTTTGCACACGCAAAAGGATTAACACGTGAGCATGCGGGCTGCAAGATTCTCTTTCTGTGGTTTCACACTGATTGACAGTTGGTGGCAGCAACTTATAAGGAAGTGTAGCAATGCACAAAGAAGATGAAAGATACATACTCATCATCAATGATGGAACCTGGGGTCCTTGGGCGTTTTGGGTCTTTCAACATCAGACACCTTCACCCAGGTGACCCAGCTGAGGTTGACCAAATCCCAGCTTGCATCCCAGCAGCATTTGCCCACGGATCTGCCGTCTTGATCCATAGCCACCTAGTGGCTTTTGCTGCAGCTTCAGTAGTGCATCTGATGGCCTTCCCCTTTGCCTTCTCGATGATGCCAAGTAGTGTAAAGCTTTGCAGAGTGAGCGCCCTGTGAATTCTTGATAGCCCACCTCTACAAGGTTCACATAAATTTCTCCAGCCGTGCCTTCTGCAATCTTCCACAAACTCCTGGTACTTTCTCTCATTGGCCTCCTTCATACGCTCTTCCCAGTGCGGCTTCCAGCATGATCAGTTGTTTGGTGGACTCGGACACAATGATCATGTCTGGTTGAAGTCGTGTCAAAGTTGTATATGCTGGACATTTCAGCACCGTGACAAGATCTACTTCCAGTTGCCAGTCGGTAGTAGTGGTGAGTAGACCAGACTTTGCTCTACGTTTGGGGGTGGGGCTTCTTTACGGCTCTGATGAACATGATGGTCTCTTGCTGGTGTGTGCTTGCTGGTGTTGATGGCCATGGCTACACTTTCAGCAACTGCATTAAGCACCTGGTCATGGCTACATCTATAGTCTCCCAAGGGCTTTTGGGCAGCTGCTGAGGAGGCGTTACAAAGAGCCTCTTCCCAAACAACGATGGCAGGAAGGTGTCTCACTTTTGCCCCAGACATGAAGGTTTGCTGGATTTGGTAAGGCTCATAGACAGCTTGAACTAGGATCGTGCTGCAATGGAAGTCTGCTTGCCAGATGTTGGACCGGGTGATCTTTTGTTGCAGGGTACTTTCCCATTAAGTCCATGCTCCTTGCTGTCCCATCCCTACCATCCTACTGGCTTGTACCTCCTCCACACCTGATGCACTTCCTCCTGAACCAGATGCTTCAGCCCTGGATGTTTTTGATCTTGGTCGCTGGGACTAAGGCTAGGCCTGCACGTCCTGTTGCTACAGTCCCAACCATTACCTTTTGCCTCAGCTGGGACTCAGCCATCACCATTGATTTGTCTGCACTCTATTTCCTCCCTGTTTGAGCCTGGATGCTGGCAGATGCCCCTGGATTTTCTGTACTGAAGGGCTTCTTGTGTGCATGACACCATTGACTCTTCAGCCAGGCCACTGATTGGAAGCTGCAGAATGCTATTGGTGGCATACTGGGCAGCACTGCTCAGACTGCAAAGTAGCAAACATGGGTGTAAACAATCTAAGACAAGAATATAAGAATTGACTTAGAATTGTCCATGTTTGCCATGGTTCTTTCGTTAGAAAGACAGACTGGCAAATGTTGTTGTAGTGCGGTGCAGAAACTTTTCATTCAGCTCACTTCATGCCCATCCCTTCATTAACACTTTCTGGACCATTGCTGTACAGTTGCCATTTAACAAGCCAATTGGCTATCAATGTGTATCGCAACAAGACAGGCTACTCAGACAGCACTTGTCCTCAGGTTCTTACTATTTTGTTGTTTTACTGGTGGCTACTCTCTTATCTGGTAACATGTAAAGATGAATTGATATCCTTCTCACACCTATCCTGTAGCATACTTTAGGATCATCGTGTTGTTGCATTATTACATCAGGAACTGTGTAACAGAGGTTGAGGAGGGAAACATTTCCTGTTTCAACTTCAGCTGAGTGAGTCTGATTGCTTGGAAACAAGATCAATGACTTTGTGAGTCATCTCTTTTGGATTGGAGCTCTCCCAGACATCCATAGTTAAGGTTGACCATGCGAGGTGGATCAATGTGACGCAATTAATTTTCTATCACTTCCATTTATTGCTTTATTTTCCCTCGTTAATTTAAAAGCACTAGACAAAGCAAGACAGACAGAGAAGAGCTGCTTCTTTTAATATGGACGGACTATGTTTAGTGAAACAGTTGAGCCTGTCAGTGCAGCATGTACCATTAAATAACACTGTTGTATTTTAATTTTGACAAGAATGTTAATTAGTACTGCCATGAAATTATTTCATTATAAGTTTGATAATTCATTATTTTAGCAATTTGTATTTTTTATACATGGCTAAGTTAAAAATATTCAATACGTACCTAGTAATATAAGAAACTACACTGCCCGGCCCAAAAACAAAAGGCACCACCTGGATTTAACTAAGCAAATAGGTAAGAGCCTCCCATTGGATAATTACTGCAGGGTGATTATGTTTCAGCTGGCAACAAGTTATTTAACCCTAACTGACGCAGTGAGAAGCTTCTCATTTCTTAAAAAACCATGTGGAAAGACGCATCCCGTGGTCGTGGAAAAGATGTTAATCGGTTTCAGAAAGGGTCAAATTATTGGCATCAAGCAAACAAAACATCTAAGGAGATGGCTGGGTCCAACGAAATATTAGTGTGTGACTTTATTTTTGGCCAGCGAGTGTATTTTCTACATTCTTATAATTACACTACAGTGTACATACAGAGCAACCATTTAAAACCATTTATCACTGTACGTGTCACGAGTCTCATGTTGTTACCTGTAAGACTCACGTTTTAGTGCCTAACCCCCGCATCTAACATGATGATCATCTATGATGTGAAAACTTCAGATGTCCTATTCATAGTTGTAAAAATCCTAACACATTGCAGACCAGTTCTCTTTGTACCCAAAGTGGAACAAAGCATCTGATGCTTCATGACACCATTAAAGACAAATGTTTAGAGGCTAGCCCTTTTTGATGGCGTGTAAAAACACTGCTGGAGTGTGTCCTGATGTAGAAGACAATATTCAGGGGCGAAATGCATCTTACGCTGTTGGTATGTGTTGCCCTTCAAGTGCACCTCATATCACTATGATCTATATGATCCATTGCAAATGGTTGCACTTTTATGGTATTGAGTCGCCATAAATTGTTGTTCCCCCTAACATAGTTGAAATAAGGTATGTGAAGGTCATTTATTTATCTAGATTTCATACACAGCAGCAGTGCTTTGAAATGTATAACACTGCAATGTTGAGCACTGAAAATATTGACAGTTAACAGACAAATTCATTGGGTTACATAATCAGCTACCAAGTATGCCCGTAATTGCACAACACACAAAATATACCGTTACGCACACTCACAACTGGCACAGCACTGACGTAGTCTAACGCCACTGTGATTGGCTGAACTGTAGCAGGGTTTAGCCTGAAAGCAGCGAACACCTTTAAGGTGAGAGTTTGTTAGATTATCTCAAACTCTCTTTTGAATTGTGTGCGTGCACACACACTCACACACACACACACACACACACACACACACACACCTGGTAGTGAACGGTGGGAACCGTCCTAATCATGAGATGTTAGGAGCAGGTCTTAAATGTATCTTCTTCATTTGGTTGGTTGATATTTTCTTCCACAGAGACATGTTTAATCTCCCTGAAAAGACACAGAACTGGCAAAAGTGGTTTGCAGTGGCAGAAGTTACGGCCAGTTTTTATCTTCCTTTCCAATGACATGAGTGGTCAGTAAAGTATGGAACTTAATTCTAGTTATACGTTTTGAGTTCCTGTGTACTTGGTGCTCAAATCATGATATATGATCTTATCCTTGAGAAGTACAGCACCTCATCTACCCAGATTTCCATTCACATTCCATAGTTTAGACATGTCTAATGGTTAGATTTAAAAAAGAATCTATTCTATTTTTAATAGTCCTGCAAATTAACATGTAGGAATGCTAATTTGCTGGAGGTTTTTGTGTGCAATAGCTCCTGGTAGAGTCACCCATGGAAAATTTGACTTAAGAGTAAGGCTAAGAACAATTGAGGAGGAACCGGGTGTAAGTGGTGGAAAACAGAACAAGATTAATAATATTTTAAATAAGGATTTTGTTTATTCACTATCAGGATGATTTTATATCATTCAGGGTTAAATTGGGTCAGAGCTGAGCTCTGGTTTGTCGTCTTTATCATATCCAGGTTTGCCCCACTCTCACAGCTTTTACATTATTCACCCTCTTTCAGGCTCTGTCTCATGCCCTTACATGACCCAACAAATGTTTTGTCCGAACCAGACTAGGTCTACCTCACGCCGTCTACATTTTAAATGCCACTTTTGTGTGAAAACACTTTGTGTCCAAGTTGGTGTTCCCAGGTCATTGTTGCAGAGATCTTTTATCTGCACTGAAACACCTGAGCAACATAAAAATGGCAAAATCTCTTCTTCTTCTTCCTGTTTTCAGTTGCCAAACAACAAAACTGCATCACAGGCAACAGCTGGTAAGGAGTGGGACAGACAGCTGGCTGACCAAATCCAGTTATTTAAATCGTGGCCCATAAACAATACATGTTAACCAGCAGTCATCCCCAAGCTGCTGCGCTGTGGTGGTAAAATAATTATTTTATAATCGCAACATCGTCTGACAGAATAAACATGAATCCAGATTAATGACAACAGCTCTGCTGTGTATTTGGCTATATTGGCATTTAAAATGAACAATCGCAGAGAAAGTAAAAGGAGACTAAATGATGTCTTTAGAGGCACACATCCCCCGACCCTCACTATGGCTTATGTCATTGTTTTTTGAAAAGCTCAGTTTTCCCTGCACACACTGGCAAGACAACATTTTAAGATTCACACACTCTGGAGGCTGTTTTGCAAAAGCTCTGTTTGGGGGGGGGCTGAATGTGAGATGAGATGATGCATTTTCAAATTTAACTTAAGCTTAATGTGGACGTACTCTAACAGGAAGCAACACAGCCTCTCCTTGATAAAGGATGTATCTTTAATGTCATTTAGGCTCCAGCAGAGCTGTTGGCGACATCTTTAATTTAAGCAAAATTCCAAACATTGTTTCCTCTGGAGGATCATCTTTTCTTCCTATGGTGTCAGAAGAGGAATTGCTGTTTGTATTATGGTATCCGTGTACTGAGCACAAACTCTCTAAAAGTTAAAATAACTAACAAGAAAATAAGGCAACAAATAATATTGAAATCACATTTTATTGTACTAAGTTGCTGAAAGTGTTGCCTCAGTGCACATAACATGCGATGTTATTTTAAGCATGGACAATTTCATTGTTAATGAAACCATAAATTCAACTCAAACAAACAAAGAAGATTTTATTTGCAACTGACTTCATATTTGGGGTGATGTATGTCAATATCTGGGTGCTTTATGTAGAACCTTTCTTTCCTTTAGTATATCTCCCGTCTGTTTAAAGGGCAGTATCTGGCCATGTAGACAGTTATGATTCTATGAATCCAGGTTAAGGGATATCTGTTGTTGCGCGTGTATCTGTTCTGAATGTACACACTTAAAGGTGGGGTGAAATGCCTGTCTCTCATGTCATCCTCCTGGATGCATCCCTCTGGCTCGACCTCTCTCCAAGAAGCAAGTCTTTGTAATCTCGACACGATTAAACGCACAAGTGGGGATAATGGTGCACGGTGATGCAAAGCAAATTAGGCAGCTGTGACTGAGCATTTACATTGACGTCTCAGCTAAAAATACACTATGACAAGAATATTGCTGACTGACAAAAGTAACTCGTTTTAATAATAATGTCTGTAATCTTTTCAAACTCTTTTAATGTGTTACTACAAAATATATTTCGCTTTATGTACAGTGACATATATTCCTTGCTCGTTTAGTGAAGTGTGTTAGCATTCCGGACGAGGAGCCATATTCCTCCATGTTCCTGAATTGTGTAGTGCTATTCCAGTCATTTTTTTACGTACTGTACTGTGATCTATGGTGTTCTAGCATTAATGAAAACAGGCCGTTCCATTTTTTTATTTTGAGGATAGCTGAGCTGGAGTCTTGCTGCAATGGGATCTAGCTATTTGATTATGAAGAACTGCTATGCTGAGGCAGGCTAGTTTGACCTGGCACTGAAAGTATGTCCTTCGCTCCCGTAAGCACAATTGTTGATAAGGCCATGTTTTATCAGAAATTAATTTTATTTTCTAAGTTTAGGAGCATGCATCTTAGTCCATGGAATGATAGGAAAATGCTTGGGTAGACAGTAACAAAACGGTGTGTGTGCTGGCATACTGGGAGACTATAGCTTCTCCGATAAAAGTAAGTTCTCTCTGTAAACTCATTTTGTTTATAAAAACAAGTTATGCCAGTACTAATGTCCGTTCATTGGACAGATTGCAGTTACATAAATATCAGAAGAAGTCCACATAGGTGAACTGGAGGACTGAGAGAAAATAGAACAGGATAACAGAGAGTACAGCTAATGAAACAAAACTGCATTCATTCTGCATGATTGCAGCTTTTCCAAACAATAATTCTTCTGTCTCTGTAGCCTGTTGCACCAGCTGAATGTGGGTTTGATTGTAAATTTGTGTGTGTCGTCAGTACAGACGGCTGTGTTGAAACAGGTGGACCAACTACATTTACAGATAAACCTATCTACGTTGGCTGTAAACAAAACATTGTCATAGAGAGTGAAGTTTGACCATCTGCAGTATTCAGCTAATACGGGAGAGAAAGCACCTACTAAGTAGTCACTGAAAGTAAGTGACCTAAGTAAGTAAGTTGTATTGTACTGATACTGCCCTCTTAAGGGTAACTAATCACTTACCATTGAATGCAGACGGTGGCATGGATTTTACTATTTTTGGGCCCTATTTTATTTCTGCTATATATGGCAACTGTGTCCCCATCGGTGTGTGAATGCCATTGTGTGTTTATCTGCCCTGTGATTGACTGGCAACCAGTCCAATGTCTGCTGAGATTGGCTCTGCCACTCCCCCCCCCCCCTTCAGGATAAGCGGTATAGTCAACGAATGAATGAATGCTCCCACTGGACAATATTACTGTATTCACTGCAGTGGCTTCCCATTTTATTTGTACGCTTATGACACACAGCTTTACCTTCTAATGAAGCCCACTGGCTTAAAGAAGCCGTATGTTGGCAGCTGAGTACTTGCAAGCTGGATAAGTGGTGGTCCTGATACTAGAGATGATACCATGCACCTCTGCTGAAAGGGTGTACTCATAACATGTTAGCTCATTTGATCACACAGTGATATGTGATCACAAAGCACCTTGTTCAAGGTTAAGACAAGGTCGAACACGGAAGGACTTTGAGGCAGAGATGAGCTGTCAGTATCTGGAACTCATAGCAGTTACCCTTGCTGCTCGACTTCACTGCTTCTCTTTGTTCTTGCGTTCTCGCCACTGTCCGGACGCCATCCCTCCCTCTCAGGCGAGAAGAGAAGCTGACACACAAGACCTGAGTGAGAGATCAAAAGCTGCAATGGGCAGAAGTCCACAAAGCAAGCACAGAGCACAAAGACGAGCACTGTTCTTACCAGCCTGCCTGCCTTTGATTATCAAACTCTCGCCAGTCATACAGGCAGACATCATTACCATACCACAAGTTCTCCCTTTGCTTTTATTTGACTGTAAATGCCAAAGAAGGTTTGTCACAAAGTCATGTGTCAAGCTCTGCTGATGTTCTTTTATTTAGTAGTCTGTACATCCAAGGCCCCTTATTTGACATTAAAGGGCAACAGTTTTCTCACTGATTACTAGGGATGGGTATCGTGTGGATTAGGATTTTTCCTGATGATGGTGTTACCGCCTTTACATGCAACCATCTTTTTACATATGAATGTAGCTACATTTTCATTAAATTTACTAAAGTGAGCCCATACTTTTGTACGTTTTACCCTGTCAGCCATGACTGGAGAGCACAGAATGTAAACACGCAGTTCCGCAACGTCAAACGTACATTAGGGGACGGGTAGGAATTTGAAAATGCCAGGTATGTTGCATTTAATTAACATAACATAAATACAGATAGCAGCACCGTTTGTCCAGGAGCTTATCAATATTTCATTATGACCACTCAGGAACCAGTACCAATTTAGCCCCGTTTTCTAGACCCATCCCTAATGATCACTGTATGTTAATGTAGATCAGCATCGTCAAGCTGTCATCTCTTTCTGATCCAGTGATTTTGAATTTTAGACTCAAATGTGAGTGAAATTCACTCAAATGTACTGTAAATGTAATTATTTCCCCAATTGTGCTCAGTTCATTTATACTGTAACCTTACAGTGTTTGTTCAGTTTAATACTAAGAAAAAGGGCGTTAGTCTGAAGTCTGATGTGATGTTATTGTTACAAATCCCCTTCAAAAGACAAAAACCAAGAATGTGTTAGTCTGTTTCTCAATACTTTCTCACTTCCCTATTTTGTCTGTGGCACTCAGCTCTAAGCCCTTAGCAACTTTAAAGACCTGTCACAAATATATAGTCGCATTGTAAAAATAAAAAGCTCACTATGTCCTAAAACAGCCGGCTGGCCACTGTCACTCAAACAGGAGGAAATATTGCATTTGTTGGGGACTATTTTCAGCAGCGGATTAATCCATAATTATTGCTTTAGTGAGCATTTCTGGCAGCAGGATGGTGTTTGTAGTATTGAGTCCAAATAAACTACAGTGTGTGTGTGTTCATGGTAATGAAGGAACACGTCACTCAGTGCAACAGTGTGGCTCACTGGTGTGTTTTTAATAGTTGTTGGACAGCAGTGGAGCTCTCTGGCACAGAGGAAGAAGATATTTCAGGCTGTGATACACACACGATACTCGTTAGCAGGATACATAATTAACACCCATTTTTGACTTTTGGAAAAACCAAACATGTTACTATTTATATGGAAATTGTTTAGTAAAAAAACATTGTTTTAATTATTCTATCTATTCATGAAATGTTTACATTGATGACAAGTGCAGTAGCCTCAAATGCAATGACAATGGTCTGGGCAAAATGTGATCATGTTGACTGTGCTGCGTTGCCTTACACTGGTGTAGACTGGGGTCGCTACTAAGAATTATTTTCACTATTGATTGACACAATAGATCTGCTGATCTTTTCGTTGATTAATTGTTTAGTCTATAAAATATCAGAAAATACTGAGAAGTGCCCAAAGCCCAAGTCCTACACACAGTATTCGGATTACCCAGCATATGGTTACATTTGAAAAGATGGAAGTAGTGAATTTTTAGCATGTTTGCTTAACAATTATTAAAAATCATTCTGTTGATTAATTGTCCGGAAGTTGACTAATCGCCTCCGCTGTGGTGTAAATATAGCCGTGCAGCTGGGTGACTAATGAATGGAAAACGGAGATAAAATGTCTTATTACAGTGTTGTTTCACAACAAGCCTCCAGAACAGCTTCAGTGCTCAGTTAGTGTTTTGGTGGTGGTGGTGGTGGTGGAGAGTGCTGTCTGAATGTTGCTCCAACATCTCCCATAGGTGTTGGGATCTGGTGACTATGAAGGCATAGCATATGATTCACTCATTGTTTTCATATTCATCAAACCGTCATTGTGTCCGGAATCGAAGCATCTGAATTCGTTATGTATCAACACTCATTTGTTATGTTATATTATACATATATTTTTTCTTTCAGTTTGTCACGTCTGATTTGTATTATTGTGTTATGTAGATAGCTATAGATAGATAGATGATTAGTAGGAGAGTGCTGCCACGTTGAAAGTGTGAGCCATCAATCAGAATAACAGATGGCTGGTTTATTTATGTGAGGTGCTCATTGCTTTTATTTCCATATCATGGAAAAACAACCTATAGGATCCCCCAGGCTTTACCTTCATTCTGTGTCTTCGTACACAAATGATGTCATATTCTCACTGCTGGATGCATTCACACCTAGTAAACCGTTTTTTCTATTAAGTCTCAATGCAGTTAAAAGTACTTATTTTGGTTTAGTCAACTCTACCTGCCCCCCCAACACCGACACCCTTTTTTTTTTTTTCTCCTCATGCCAAGCTTGTCATTTGTGACGAGGATAATCTTTACTTCGGGGATTATGATGTTGTCCTGTAGTCATCACTTTTTGTCAGCTTAGCTCATATTAGCCAGCAACCCGTGGCTTAATGGTCTGAGCTTTGTATCTCAGTTCAAAAGGAACACCGAAGATTTGTGCCACGGTTCAGCCATAAGTCACTTGAACCAGAATGGTGGTCGTTCACAAGCCCCAGTTCCACGGTTTAAAGCCCAATCAGTGAAGGTGAAGCGCCCCACAGTATTCCAGTAATACCTTTCTTTAGGAAAATAAATGTTGAGTGGAGCTATATTAGAGCTAGAAGGTCTTAACCTCCTGCCCTTGCCACATACTGTGGAGGAAAATGGAGGTAGAAATAGGCAGTAGTTATGTTCACATCTTAGATTCTATGTAGAAGTAGAAGAATTCCAGCTGTGGCTTACAGTAATTGCCCCAGTGGAATAATCAGCAGCTTAATTGGTGTATCCTGCCTTGGAGTTGATCTTCAGAAGAAACCAGTGGCCTTTAAAACCTGAAAATATTTCCCACCAGCCTCTAAAGAGAAGAGTTCAAAATTTGTGATTCACCATGACACATAGCAAATGGTCTCTCAATCAGAAAAGGACATGCACCCACTAAACAAAGTGTAGAGCTGAATAAACAACTCCGTCTGCCCCAGTGTTTCCTTTTGATGGGCTGCCCGACTCCCCAGTGTGGCGCACGGTGACAGGCATGCAGAACATTGAGCTTTTGATTTGTGAGTCTTTCCCATTGCTCAAAAAGCCCGAAGGCTGGTTGACTGAATTAGGAGTTAGAGTGTTATCTCCCCAACGGAGGCAGAGTACTGATTGCTGCCCTCATTGGTAGTGAAGAGCACGTCCGCCTGGTGTAATAGCTGCCATAGAAACCACATCAGCCAAGTAATTGTTTAGGCAACCTCACGAAATGGAGAGGACAACATTAAAATTCTTTCGCTTGGCTTCTTCTTGCTTCATTTTGAGGTGCTGCAGTGTCACAGTAGATTGACAGCATTGGACCAGAGCAGACAAGGCCTATTTTTAACTTTTTGTTTTCTACTTGGTTCCCAGAGTGAACAGCAAACCCACATGGTTATAATTACTATGCAGTACAATCAACAATATTGACCCTGTTGTTCAATACAGGACGTGCAGTATAGCAATACTGGTATGTCTCTGGATGCTGATTGGTTACAGTTGTCTGTAAATTGTATAGTAACTGGCCAAGAAAAGCTCCCCGACCAACAAATGACAACATCATTCCTTTTGTGTTGGAAGGAGTACGTAGTTTAGGCACAAATTAAGGATCGTCAAATGCAGACTATTTTCACCTTTGTGTTGTTACTTTTGTTGGCGGTGAGTGGCGTGGCAGAACGAACCTCTGGCAAGGTCCATGCAGTTATCTCTTCCCATTCTGGTGCCATCATTGATTCAGTACGTCATCCAATTGAAGAATGACATCACTCAAGAGCAAGCAGAATGTTTCTTGAATGTTTTTACTTCCAGAAAAGGAAAGCCTGCTGTTGAGTATAGTTTCTGACTGTGGCCCATATTGCACTTACCACATGCAAGTTGTAGTAAAATAAATAATAAATAATTTTTTTTTACTTTGTCCATTATTACTTGCTGAAGCACTTTCGTGTTTACTATCTCAACTCTGGTTTGTTAGACCCTTGGTGTTATTTTTGCACATTTGGCCATTAATTAGTTCCTGGAAGCTTAAATCAGGAATGCGACTACATAGCTAGGAAGAAGTCTGACGAGGCAAGAAAGGTGAGCAGTCAGACAATCGGAGAGGCTCTAAACAAACTCCCAGGCTAGCCTCGTGGTTAACTTATTTAGAAGAGAGAACAAAGGTGAACAGCAAAAGTGTTTTCAAATTGATTGTGGAATATATCTATCACAGTTTTCCCACTTCCTTTGGACTCCTCCTTTATCTTTGATCTACCGTACTTGCCGTGATCGTGTGCACTTGATTGCACAATGAGGGGATATTGCCTGCAATTCAGGTGCACTCATTGTCAGTTTTACTTCCAAATAAAGTGTTTTTTTATATTCTAGATAAACCGTTGGCTTGTTTACATCCCTCTTTCCCTGTCAAATTAAATTTGAGCTATATCATTATGTTCTCTCATCTCGGCAATTACCTTGGTGCGCACAGTGATGTCATAACTGCTATAAAATGGCTAAATAACCGATGACAACCGAAGGGTCCTGTGCTGTGCGTGGTACTTCCACAAAAGCCTAGGCATATGATCTGCCCATCAATCCAGATACCTATGCAATGACTCTACTTAAAAGAGGATCAAGATCTGTTTACTCATCATCCTGGGAAACAGGGTATATAGTATAATGTCTTCTGTGTCCCGGAAGGAGCTGAGAAAGTCTGAGAAAATAACCCTGATGAGGTCATAGTGATGTCATCAGTTAGCTCTGTTTGGGCATGACACTATATGTTTGTAAGAACTGAGATTGAGGAGTTTGAAAGACATGGGCATTTACGGGGCAGGTAGAGTGATGATTGAATGAAAGATGCCATCAAGTTGCGTTGTGGGAAATGTAGTATCCCCCCCTTTTGTGTTTCCAGGATGTTACGGTGTGGACGGCGAGAGCGACTCGATCATGAGCTCTGCCTCAGAAAACTCGACAGAACCTTGGTTCTGTGACGCCTGTAAGAATGGAGTGACTCCCAGCTGTGAGCTGTGCCCCAACCAGGATGGCATCTTCAAAGAGACGGACGCCGGGAGGTGGGCTACAGCGGCACGTTGACCCGGTGGTCAGCGAGTGGAACATGCTCAGAAACAAATAACGCCTAATGACTGTAGCTGGGAGAAATGCTGAAGGCAATATATGTAACTGTATCTAAATTGTACATATATTCAGTAGTGGAGAGAAAAGGAAGTTGGATTAAGGGGTAGAGAGGGAGAACTGGCAGAGGAGTGTGAGAAGGGGGATGGAGAGAAGAGATGGAAGAAGAAGAAGAAGAAAAGGAGTGAGAGAAAAGAGTGCGTTATGTGAAGCGTGGAGACTTCAGCCACGTTATCGCTGATAGTGCTCCTCAGCCAGGCTGCAGCCGAATTTACTACTTCACTAGAGCATGAAAAACACAGCAAATTAAACTGTGAAGCTGTTGCTTGCGAGAGATGGATATCTTTATATTGGACTTCGGATTCTCTTCCCTAAAGTCCGCATTTGAAATTGTGTCACACCAAACTGTAGCTGCAGTCTGGGGCTACATAAATCTATGAATCCATTTCTTTTTGAAGTGTCTGAGCAACTCACTGCAGCCAATTTTGTGATATTAAGTTTCTTATTGTCTGCAGTAATTCTACTACACTAAATGCAAAAATAACCACAGCCATAGGTTTTAATCAATGTGCTGGCGTTCCTTGAAATCAGTGACCAGAAATCAGTCCGTTTTAAATGTCACCTTTTTAATAGTACTTTTCATCTTGAAACATTTTCAGGTCATGATTTCCATACTGATGTGTTGTACTTTGTTCTGTTTCTCTTCAACAAACCAGTTTATCAGCCAATTTGATTTTCCTCCTCTTGGTTTTCAGATGGGTGCATGTGGTTTGTGCACTTTATGTTCCCGGAGTAGCATTTGGGGACATAGATAAACTACGACCGGTGACGCTCACAGAGATGAATTATTCAAAATACGGGGCCAAGGCAAGTACTCTTTTTATTTATTGATGTGGGTAGGAATGTATGCTCATGTTGATTTAGGTGTTACTGACATGTTTAACATCCTGCAGGAGCCACTTTTTTGATGTTCTTGTTGATTAGTATACCCTGAATGTGTATGTCCAAATGTATTAGTTATGTTTCATCATCATTCCTGCATAGCTATTGTCCACTAGAACAAGAAAATGCTAAGGAAATGTAGGTTGTTACTTCCATGGAAAACACTTGAAATATTTTAAACTGTTCATTCGTACTTGAAAGGTGTTGTATGAGAGTTGAAGTTGAAAATGAAGCACTTAAGGAGTTAAAAGCACTGAAAGTTATAGTGTGAGGATTAAAAGGAGTTGAACTCTTGTTTGAAGAATGACATGAAGGCGAAGGGTCAGGTGTAAAGTAAAAGATGAAAGCAGTTGAATCGTCAGCTCAGGTGTAAGCGCTGGCGATAGCTGTGATTGCACGGTGCCATAAACAGTCGAAGTACACAAAGTTACTCTCACAGTTATTCCAGCTAACTTGTTTCAGGTTTTTTTCCAGTTCACTGCACTGAAAGTCAGTATTGTCTTTTCAAACTATCTATCAACTGATAGATTTTAACTGATTTTAGTTCAGGGGCCACATTCAGCCTAATTTGATCTCAAGTGGGCCGGACCGGTAAAATCACAGCATAATAATCGTGCAGTAAGTACATAATGAAAATGTTATATATTTAAGGAACAACCCTTTTACAAAACATTATGAACGACCTGAGACTTCTTAATGAAAATAAGTGCAACTTTAATAATACTATTCCTGAGTTTATCATGTACACATGTGCAGTACAACTGATCACAGTGGATCTACAAAGGCACAAAACATTTAGTCACAGGAATTTGGAACTGAAAAATATCAAGTTGAACTTTATGATTAAAGTACCTGCCTTATACATTTTGTACACAAGAATTTATGGCAGTGGGTGAACAACAGGATTCCACCAAACCTATTGGTAGTGAAGATGACCTACTTCATGTTGCACAATATTTCAGCGTTTTTACATTTTACCACAGATAGTATTCACAGTACTATATTCTTCAGAGTGAGGGTGCCAGTGGAAAATCTTGACCGCGGAAAACAACGACGGTTTGAAAAGTGACAAGGGGCTCTGATGCTCTGTGGTGCGTATCAAACGCTCTGCTTACTATGGATTCAGAAATGACTATTTCCGGTTTATCAAAAAAATAAAATCCTCCTTAGCTGCCAATATGAGGAACACCATTGAGAGAGAAACGTAAGTTTATTTTGAAAGGACCACACAGGATGTTAGTTGTCCTCGCTCTAGTTAACTTTACACAGCGGTTTTGGAGCCTCGGGACCAGACCAGGACTTGTTTCACCGTCATGTCTGACCGGGAGAGTGCTATGGGCCCGGAGTCTGTCATTGCAAGAGGCAGGGTACACCCTGGGAGGGGTGCCAAAGCCAGTATTAGGTGGTCAGTGGTCCAGACCCAGATGCCATTCTTTCCGAACCTGGACCTATAACCAATAAATGTCTTCACCACACCATTGGAAAAACTCTATGGCACATGTGTGTAGCCACCCATGTGGTGATGTGCTAACAGAAACCAGTGTTCATTTTCTCTATGTTGCAGCTACAACTTGACATCTCCCTCTTGTATTTTATTGCATTTAGGAGTGCAGTTTCTGTGAGGATGCCCGCTTTGCCAGGACCGGCGTGTGCATCAGCTGTGATGCAGGAATGTGTCGCTCCTATTTCCATGTCACCTGTGCACAGAGGGAGGGACTCCTGTCTGAGGCAGCAGCAGAGGAGGCAAGGATGCAATGCTGCTTGGCAGTTGTTTCAATGACAAACTGAAGTGGAGGCAGAAACAGAGAGTTGAGGTTTTATGATGCTGACACAAAACACCTAAGACAAGGAAGGAACTATCATCCTTGTGACCTTTTCCCCACAGCTTACCTGTGTTCTGCTCACATAGGACGATCAAGGTGAACTTGAAGTACTTCAAACTGGATTGTAAGACTTTATAACAAAACGTCTCGTACCCAATCAGATGTTTTGTAATTTGTATTTGCATAATCTGTAAGATATTTTATACTTTGCATGACCATCTAAACAAAATTATTTGTTAGCTTACAGTGACAGTTAGCTAATTTTGACCTAAGTGTGAGTTACTCATCGGTTGTAGTATTGATTGATGATATTATCTGGGCAGAGCTAACAGAACATGTTTCTGAGGTAAGAGAAACATTTTAACATCCAACAGCTCTGAACATCTAACAAGATAATGTGACACTGCTAGTTTTGTCTGTCAGATCACTGCTGATTTAGACCCCAGCAAAGCATTAGCTTTTTAGGTAGCATGATGCAAACAGGCTGCAGTGACTCTTGAAGCAGAGCAAAGCAGAGCAAAGCAGAGCAAAGCATTGCAAATATGTAAGATGTCTTTTTTTTGGAGGACGATACAGCATGATTTTGAGCACTGCGGTTTCAGTTTGAGCTAACCTCTAACAAGCTAACCGGCCGGGAACATGATATTACTAGTCAGTCACAATAGCTCACCAAGCTAGCTGGCTTGCTATCAGTCAGCTCTGAAATGTTGTGGTTTTAAATGCTGGTGTGAGCTAGACATTAGATGGATAAAACTATGTCAAACTTTCTAATATTTCTTTTAGCTTCACCCTTTTTACTGCTATGTGTTTTTATCAGACTTGCTGGATATATTAACAGAACACAAAGATTCAGTTTATGTTTATGTCAATGCACTACCTGTAAGCAGCACATACCATCATATAAAACCCAAACTATCCATTAAAAATGTATTCCCCTTTAATATGTCATGGACCAACCACATAATCCAAAGTGCAGAGATATGAACATGTGGCCCTTAGCTTCATTCTTCTCCAGAATAAACTGTGATACGTTATTTTGATAGTGTATTTTAACAAGCGCTAGAGTTTTAATAATCATTGTTCATTCCATTGCAGTGTGCACAATACATCCCCTACTTCTGCACGATATAAGCATCAAGGAAAGTTAATCCAGTCAATTGTGCAAAAAGACTTCTGTCAACAAGTCACAATGCTGATGGCATTCACTGCAACAAGTTAGGTTTAAGTGGTGCCAGAAGGCCAGCAGCTGGAAAAACAGTCTCTTTTTTTATTTAGCTTCCTGCGACAAAGCTAGGAAGCCAGTGGCCTGGGTTGTAAAATGTCAGTGTAGTAAAATATTATGTTCCCATTCCGTACTTAATTATTACGTTATGTTAATACATACATGTGTTTTTGTTTCCTCAGGATATTGCTGATCCATTTTTTGCTTACTGCAAACAGCATGCTGACCGCTTTGACAGGAAGTGGAAAAGGAAGAATTATCTGGCCTTACAGTCTTACTGTAAGGTCTCTCTGCAGGAGAGAGAGAAACAGCTTACTCCCGAAGCTCAGGTAAGGATCATTCATGCAGCCAAACATCAGAACAACTGTGAAAACGTGTGCTTGTGTTTGGGCCTCAAATGTGCCCTTGTGATTTTGCAAGGAGAAGATGACAAGTAGAATATTCCTTCTACTTCTTCAGTGGAGTGGTGATGATTAGGTCTAGGGTTAGAATTAGGATAAGGTTTAGGGCATGAATATGGTTTTTCAGTACATATTCAGAACAATTCATATTTTTTAAAGGTTAACAGTAGACATTATTTGTCTAATTGACATAAATACATGAACGACAAATTGCACGAATAACCAAGTAGAATCAGTCACGTTTATTTATTAGCCATGTTATGTTCAAATGAAGCAGTATGATGCTGATTTATATTTTATTTAGTTTTATTATTAGTTTTCATTTATTTTTTCCGCCTAACTAGAGTATGCTGTAGGGGAGTTGTTCAGTTGTCCAGTTATATGAAAAGTTACGCACAGGTTGCAAATGCACACAAAGCCACCAACATCAGTGTTGGACCTCACTAATGTTCTTGTGGCTGAATGGGAGCAAATCCCCCAGGCAGGTTCCAACATCTGATGAGTGGATGCTGTTAATTAATGAATAACCGTATTGCCCATGGTTTTGGAATCACATGTTCATCTATCATATATGGGGGTAATGTTCAGGTGTCCATATAGTGTATCAGAAACACATGATTGATTCCTTAAAAGTATGCTGTTATATGTTCCCCCCTTTTTTCTCGGATTTAATTTTGGGCACACAAATGATTGAAAATCATTGGCAGCTCGCTTTAAAATACGCGTGTCCCACCTGCAGGCCCGAATCACTACCCGCCTGCAGCAGTACAGGGCAAAAGCAGAGCTGTCCAGGAACACTCGGCCTCAGGCGTGGGTGCCCCGGGAGAAGCTGCCGCGACCTCTGACCTCTAGTGCCTCAGCCATCAGGAAGCTGATGAGGAAGGCGGAGCTGATGGGAATCAGTACCGACATTTTCCCTGTGGACACGTCTGATGCTAACGCCAGCATGGATGGACGCAGGAAACACAAGCAGCCTGCCCTCACGGCAGACTTTGTCAACTACTACCTGGGTGAGGAAACGTATATATTTGCTACAGTATGACAAAAAACAAATTATCTGTTTTTCCAGATACAATTGATCTGATCTAAGTTTTAGAATCAGCTGAGACCCTTTAACCATTTACCTGCCATTCTTTCTTTACCAATCATTCTTTTGCAACAGTGGGGAGAGACGCCTCCATGTGTGAAACAATGGGTAACAGTTTTTTCAGATTAGTACAGAACACAGTTTGCTTTAGATGTAAATAAACAAGATTGTATTAAGAGTCTAAGCCTACGGAGCCCCCCAGGGCTCATTGGTAGAAAGGTGTGGATGTCCATGTGCACAGACAGGTGAAAAGATGAATACACTATGCAAGTGGCAGTGTTATAGGAATGCTGAATCAGTGAAGTAGACTTTTAACATACTGAAAACAAGCGCATCACCACATGTTAGTCACTGCTTCCTCTTTCACTGTTAAACCACAAGCTATACTTTATCCTCACATGTAAATTATACATTTACAACTAAATACAGCTTGCCAGTGTCTGATTCATACTCTGTTCTGATTGGCTGATGGCCACTTTGTTATCTGTAATATACAGGCGAGGACATGTTAGTCGTAGTATTCTTTATTTTATTTTTTTTACACCAATTATTAATCTGTACTTTCAATAGGTATATGTAGGTATAATAAACACATTACAGGGTTTCCCTCAGAGCTTTATAGTGGAGGCACCACGCCTAGCCTTAAATAAAGTGTGTGTCCGCTAACATCAGAGGAAATTATTTCATTTTTATGAAATACAGTATAATGCTAGGCTCATTAAACGTAAGGGAAAACGAGCGCTTACCCCACCTCTGCTAACCATTTTCCTGGGGCATTATCATAACTCTGTTTAACCCTCTACACCTTTTTATTCCTTCAAAACAAAGGCAGACGTTTTCTTAAAGAATAATGGAAATGCATAGGTTCAAATGCTTTTCTCTTGCAGTTGTAGCATACATATTTTTTCATGTAGACAGCCTATATATTCTAAAAGCCGCAGTGACACTAGCAGCATTCCCTTTCCACCCTCTTCCATTCTCGCTCAGAGCTGCCTGAGGAAGAGCATTGAGCTTAAAATGTGATGCTTATCCGTGTGTTGGCTAATAGCTGCTCTTATGGTTGTCTTCTGCTCTATGCACTTATAGATATGCAATTAAAGCATCAGTGACATTTTATCGTAAGAAGCTTGTAGTTCTTCTCTTTTTTAGATCCAAAGCTCAGGAATGAAGTCTGCTATCATGATTGTAATTTTAACTAAGCTAAAAGGGTTTTAGCATTCATCTCCGTTTTGTATATCTTAACTGTTGTACAGGATGATTAAGCTGTTGTGTGAATGCTTTGTAAAGGCATTTTCTCCCCAAATAAATGATTGTGATGCCAGATGTGGGAGACGCCATGCCAGTAACCTTGAGGGCAAACTCCATTAGCCTGCAGCAGTGGGCCTATCTGCCATCAGTACACTCTCTCATGTGCTTTTTTTCCCCCTGTATATAGATTGTGATCGTGCTATTGATTGTTGTCCCATTGATATTCAGAGCGGAACATGCGAATGATCCAGATCCAGGACAACATCTCTGAGCAGAAGAACTTAAAAGACAAGCTGGAGAGCGAGCAAGAAAAGCTGCATGTGGAGTACAACAAGGTGAGCAGCACAATCTGAACCCACAAGCTTCAGATTGGACAAGCTGATCCATGAGAAGTAGAGTGCTCTAGCACATTTGTGCTAACGTTATAATATTACATTAGGATAAGGATG
This sequence comes from Gadopsis marmoratus, assembly GCA_036023855.1. Taxonomy (NCBI): domain Eukaryota; kingdom Metazoa; phylum Chordata; class Actinopteri; order Centrarchiformes; family Percichthyidae; genus Gadopsis; species Gadopsis marmoratus. The sequence goes on from JAVQJF010019817.1 coordinate 21,521, forward strand.
AGATTGTTGGGCAGTAAGTTAAACACAAA
>JAVQJF010019827.1:0-13499 GCA_036023855.1 Gadopsis marmoratus
GGGACTGTGGGTAGACCGGGGGGGACTGTCCAGGGGGGGAACTGTGGGTAGACCGGGGGGGACTGTAGGTAGACCGGGGGGACTGTGGGTAGACCGGGGGGACTGTCCAGGGGGGGGACTGTGGGTAGACCGGGGGGGACTGTGGGTAGACCGGGGGGCACTGTGGGTAATGTGTCCTCAGGTCAGGTCTGTAGTTCTAGTACTGGATGTAGTCAGACTGAAGAGACTGAAAGACAAAACAGAAAAGTGAAGTCAGACAGAAAGCTGGGTTCTGTTGAGGTCTCTTACTCTAAACCTTAATTACATTAGCTCATAACTAGAGGGGGCCTCAGGTGTGTTGGTCCTGGTGACTCCATGACGGCTCAGCAGGATCCTCGGACCAGCAGCAGCTTCATGTTAGTGGGAAACAGAACCAGGCTCTAGCCCCCCCACCAAGAACATGCAGCAGGTAGATGATGACATCACAGAACAGCCACAGGTGAGGAGGAATCAAATCACAGCAGGTGCACAGCAGTTTAACAGATGAGTGAGAGACAGGTGACACCAGCAGAAACACAGCGAGCTTCAGGAGTGTTTTCATTGGTCCTGTCCAGAGCAGCACGACGCATGGTGTCAATTTAAAGAAACAGTTCAACGTGTTCACAAATAGAAATGTATTCACTTTCTGGTCAAAAGACGACAGGCTAGCAGTTTCTCCCTGTTTCCAGTCTTTATGCTAAGCTAAGCTACTGACCCTCTCTGACTGTCAGGTAGGAAGACAAGAAGAGTCAGGCTTTAATGTTCTCAGGTGCAATTAATGAGTGTTAGCAATGTCAGAACAGAGAGAACCAATCAGCAGAAAGGGGCGGTGCTAAGCTGCTGCTGTGTCAGAGGACTTACAGGTATGGAGCGGCTCAGGTAGCGTCCTGATGGGCCCTTCAGAGCACTGTAGGGTCCCGGGCCCCTGTATGGGCCAAAGTCCTGAGGCCCTGGCCTGCTGCCGAGGACGAAGCTGGAGCTTTTCCCTGCAGGGGGCGCCGCAGAGCCCCCGTACAGACTGCTGTTGTTGTTGACCTCGTGCTGCACGCTGCGAGGGCTGTTACCATAACGACCAAGAAGGGGCGGGGCCAGAGCAGACGGGGAGCGGCTGAGAGACAGAGACGAGGAGGAGGAGGGAGGAAGAGAGGAGTACGGAGTGCTTTTGTCCTCCTCCACATCTGCAGCGTAAAGATCACTGAGAGAGCTGGCCAACCGGGAGCTGGGGGGGGCAGGAGACAGAGACACACAGCGGGGACTTGATCAGGTCTGGATCTTGGTTCGTGGGTCAGCGAATGATCTGATTCTAATATTGATGATTTGATTTGGAACAAAACATCAGCAACAGTGCAGGAACAGAAAACCCCAGTGCATGCTGGGAGGGTTCCCAACTAGAGTTTGGCTCTGAGAGACCAGAACCCGCCAGGCGTCCTGTTTTTATGTCCATTCCCAGCCGAGCCCCCGAGACAGTTACTGCAGCTCTGGGGACCAATACGTCGATCGCGGTCGACCAGTAGATCACAGAGTGGGTGATGTTCAAATGTCTGTCCCACCTCCCTGTGGCATCTGTCACTTAACCACTGACTGACATAAAGAGCGGCCAGTCTGCTGCTGTTGAGAAGTTTGCTACATTAAGTTACCATGACAACTGGAAAACCAGAATGCAAAGCTAACAGAAAACTAGTGAGCTAACCGCATTTATTTGTAGCAACCTAGCCTACCAATTTAAGTTCATATGCAACAGCAAAATAAAGATATAAAAATGAGTGCGGGACCAAGTAAGAAGTCAGAAACTTCCCACGTCCATGCGGAATGGGAGGAAGACTTTTTCCCACCATGTCCTAATCGAAGGGCGTTTGTCTGATCTGCCAACTAGCAAAGCTGTTCTGAAGAAAGGAAACGTGGAGAGACTCTTTCAACCCCTGCAGAAGAACTACGACAGTGACTTCCTGCCAAAAGCCAGTTGAGACAGAAAAAGGTGAAGGAACTGAAACAGCAGTTAGTCGGACAGCCGTCACTTTTCACAAAGCTGATGATGGGTTCTGCCAGCATCAAACAGAAGGAGTCCTTCCAAGATGGACAAATGGTGAAAGAGGCCTTCGTTGTTTCGGGATTTTGAAAACAACCCTGAAATAGTATCCACCATCAAAGCCGTTCAGCTGTCCAGAAGCACAGTTACAGTTATTTTTAATTGTGTCAAAATAATCAATAGGATTTGGGTTTTCTGGGGGTTGGTAGATCATGTTGAGCTGGTCGTTTAAAAAAAGTAGCTCACAAGTCAAAAAGTGTGAGCGCCCCAGTTTTCTCAACACCCCCCCACAGGAAGTGCACCAGACAATTTGACACAGTGGCCAAACCGTGTAACTACAACTTCCGGGTCACATGATGCTGCTGGCCCCGAGAGACTTTTAGACTGACGTTGTGAACGAGACGTCTGTAAATCAGAGCATCATTTATTTTGAGGTGCGAACACTTAAATGTCCACTTATTAAATCATGACGTGCTAAAAGTTGTAAAATGCATCAACAGCTGGATCCAGAGTTACTGATTCGCTGAGTGGCTGAGAGGCGGGGCTACAGGCTGAGAGGCGGGGCTACAGGCTGGGAGGCGGGGCTAGAGGAAGCTAGTGCTGCAGTTTATCAAGCGTTGATGACGCCGTCTGTGTCCTTCTCCGACCTTCAGCCAGGCTACGTATCCCCCCCCCCCATCTACCTGCCAATAAATGATGACTCATGTATAGATATTATATATACTAATACTCAGTCTGTAGTACTATATTTAAATTTATAATACCACAGACTGTATACTTGTACTAACAGGTACTGCAAGCTGTGAGCTACTACTAGGGCATGTTATTACCAACAAGTAATACTGGCTCTTCAATGGTACTAACAAAAACTGCTCACAGTATTAGTACTAACAGGTACTGCAAGCTGTTTAATGGTACCAATGATTACTAATGGATATTAGTACTAGCAGAACCTACAGGATGTGTATTAGTAAAAGTTTTAGTACTAACAAGTCTAACTAGCTGTTTAATCGTACTAACACATACTACTAGCTGTGTATTAGTACTATCAGGTACTACGGGCTGTGTATTAGTACTATGAGCGAGCCAGACAGGAAGTGGGTGGAAAAACTGACCTCCTGATGTTGGACGCCGTTGACGACGGACTTCTTCCGATCCTCTTGGCTGCAGCAGAAGCAGAGGACGCTGGGAACTTGGAGGACTTGAGGGGGGAGGAGGGGCCCTGACCCCCACCCATCGACATTCTGAACACAAATCAAACCAATACATTTATTGATTACAGTTCATTTTCAGCCAAGCAACTGATTAATTTATCAGGTTCAGCCACATCTTTTTAAGGCTGCAACTAATGATTCCTTTCATCGTCAATGTTCTTGTTTTCATGATTGAATTGTTTTGTCTATAAAATGACAGAAAATCAACAACGTCCTAAAACCAGATGTGTATCAATTATAATGATTTCATATTATCTATATTTATTTAGCATTAAACTGAAACACAGGACAAAGAAAAGCAGAAACTCTTGACATCAGAGGAGACAGGGAGGTGCCAAACAATTATTATCTAAATAGTTGTTAATTGTTTTCCAGTTGATTGACTGATAATTGATCAATAATTGGTTCCAGTTCTCCATCTTTTATTAGTCAGGTCAGACTCAGGCACGACAGAGGCAGTCAGACAGGAAGTCAGGATCAATGCAGGAAGTAGCTGCTGCGTTAACGATGGGAAGCCTCACAGTGACGTTTACATACTCTGCTCTGACTGGACAGCTGCTTCCTGATGTAGTTTTACTAAACACCGCCTTGTTGAAACAGAGCTGGAAGACTGATCACTGCTGGATCTGGACTGATACTGACCCGGTTAGTATCATAGAGGGGGGGGCTGAAGAGCTCCTGCTTCACCACGTACCTGAGCGGCTGTGAGGTGGATCTGCTGTGCATCTTCATCTCCTCCACCCTGAAAGGAAACAAGTCAGGATGAATCCAGCACTCAGACTTCAGCTTCATCTCATCTACAGCCTCCGTCACACCTGCAGCCTCATCTCATCTACAGCCTCCGTCACACCTGCAGCCTCATCTCATCTACAGCCCCGTCACACCTGCAGCCTCACACCTGCAGCTTCATCTCATCTACAGCCTCCGTCGCACCTGCAGCCTCTTCTCATCTACAGCCGTCACACCTGCAGCCTCATCTCATCTACAGCCCCGTCACACCTACAGCCTCCATCTCACCTGCAGCCTCCATCATACTGTCTCTGAGGGGTCTGCTCTGTCTGTTAGCACTGCAGCCCCCCCTGTTGGCGGTCTTGGTTCTGGTACCTGAGAGCCCCGGTGGTGGCAGGGCGGGGGGGGCGACGGCTCTTTAAGGCTCTGAGTTTGTCTCCCTGAGTCAGACCAGGTCCGCTGTCCACCGACTCACTCTGGAGGAGAAAACAAACACACCATGAGTGTGTGCCTGTGTGTGTGTGTGTATGTAGTGTGTGTGTATGTGTGTGTGTGACCTCGGTCAGATGGTCGGCGATATTGCTGTTGTGGGCGGGGTTTGTAGGGTTGTGGGCGTGGTTTAAGGCCAGGTCATCCATACTGGTGATGAGGTGAGACACTGCCCTCTCCTCCAGCTTGGCCTTCTGGGAACGCTGGCTGTCGCCTAGCAACCACAGCGCTGACTGCTTCCTGTAAGAGATGTCAGGAGGCTGGTTGGTGTCGGTGAGACCTGCAGGCTCCTGGAAACGCTGATCACATGCATTGATTTGCGATGCTCTGCTGCATCGACGATGAACCACATGTTTGTTAAATCAGCAGCCTTATTTTGTCCCAACAGTCCATTTACTGACAGAAAACTAACCAATCAATAAGAAGGAAGGGTTCGCTAATGAGTGTGGATCAATGGACTCATGGTTTCAGCTCTGACTCTGATGGAGACCCCAGAGCCTTGTAGTCAAAACTTCCTGCTACACCTGATCCTCCATCACCAGGTGAGAAAACAGCAGGTCAGAGATCAGATTACTGTTATTATTGACAAGTCATGGCTCACCGATATTACTTGTATCACCAGTACGGACTCTAAACTGATCTCTGTCTCGAGTCTCACCAGGGTCCACTCAGATTCTCAACAAAAACACCACGAGTGGCCCCGTGATGCACATCTGACCCCCTGCAGCCTGTTCCAGTCTCCAGTATGCCGAGTCCTGGTCCTGGTCCGAGTCCTGGAGGCCAACATAAACACACCAACTGCCACAGCAGCATGGAAACAGCGATAAGCAGCGGGTCTGTGTTGCCTCAAACACAGTTCTTTCCTGCTGTTGGTTGTTTTTAAAAAGGCATTTCAGCAAAAGCCGAGGTATGGCATGGACATGGAGCTTCCTGTTCAGTGCTGGGGTTTGTTATGAATGCAAGACAGTAAATATTCATGTTGCCTGGATGGAGGGCATCAAACTAAATGTGTCATTGGGGAAGTTTAAAAAGTAAAAACCGCGCAGGGAAACTTCACACAGGAACGTGGTCAAAGAGAAGTGGAGACACCTGCAGCAGGTTTCTGCTCAGGAGGGAATCAGCAGCTACAGCTTCCTCACGCAGTACGGAGGCATTTTGCTTCAGCTTACAGTTAACTGCTCGGCTCGGGCTGGACAGAAAAATGTTCCGAGCTCACATTCACCTTACTTTGTGAAAACTAAAAACCAGAGACTGACCACATGGCACTCACTCTTCCAGGAAGTTCTGCTGTGGTCCAATCACAGAGCCCGGTCTGCAGATCCTGATCCAGGCGATGGCCTCACCTGCTGTGAAGCGGTAATGTTTCATCAGGTAACAGCCAATCAGAGTGCCCGTCCTGCCCAGGCCAGCTGACAGACAGAGAGACAGACGGTCTGTGATCAGTAACATTGACCAGAGATGCAGATAAACTGACCGGCTGATCGAACGCCAACACAGTCTGGACCAAGAGGGACCCAGTCCAGTACTCACTGTCAGAGGTACTTGCACTCTACTGCAGTCCAGTACTCTGTGTTAGAGGTACATGCACTCTACTGCAGTCCAGTACTCTGCGTTAGAGGTACGTACAATCAATCAGTCGATGGATTAATGGAGAACAGAATCATACAAACTAGTTGAAAATGAGCTCCAACAGTAAAATCCTGCTTTAACATGAACGATGAGGAACAATCATCTGATGACATCAGATATAACAGCAGAACATTTACTGTTTTAATACTGAAACTACACTTACTGAGTACTCACATACTGATACAGCAGGAACACAGTATTTCTACAGTGTGGTGTTCGTACTTTTACTGAAGTAAAGGATCTGGTTCCTCCACTCTGTGTACATCTGTGGTCTTGTTCACATTTTAAAAAGCTTTATTAATCCAGACTCTACTGTGGCAGACCACAGAAGTCGTTTCTCTACACCGTTCATCAATACAGCGATCAGCACTGTTTTCACAGGAGACCCTGAACACATCGCAGAGCTCCTGTCTGTAACAGCAGCTTACTTCCTGTTTACGCCATGATAACAAAAGACAAGACCAAAGACAGAACCACAGACAGGACAGGACAGGAAGTGCTCACCCTTGCAGTGGACAGCCACAGCGCCCTCTGTACTCTCACAAATGTGCAGGAAGCGGCGTGTGATGATGTCACTGGGCGTGCTGCCGTCTAAGAAGAAGAGGTCGTAGTGGTCGAAGCCGGCGTCAGTGAAGCGTTTAGAGTCGTAGATCTTCTTGTTCAGACGGATGATGGTGGTCACGTTGTGTTTCCTGAAGTACGGGAAGTACGCCTCAGGGGCGTGGAGGGGGTAACCTGCAGGGGGCGGAGTAACCACAGCTGTTAAACTGCAACCTAACAACACATTGTAACTCGACACAAACTAAAAGCAGATCTTCTCTCCGTGCGGTCCACACTGGGACCATTTGATCCTGTTAACTCACCGTTCTCCACTTTAGTTTTGGGATGAGGTCCGCTGAAGGCCAGAAACTTCCCCGGGACGATCCAGTTCAGATCCCCATTCTCCACCCGCTACAAACAAACACAGGTTCAACCTGAGTTTATAGCGATCTCAGGACGGACCCAGTGGTTCTGGGTTCACTTTACAGCCAGGGAGCGTTCGTTCTGTTTAGGTGTTATAAACGGTACAGTGTTCCTCCTGGTGGGGGCGCTCTATTCACAGCTCCTCTGCTTCACAATACACTCTGTTCCACCTGTTAAACATGTTGTCGTCACCTCCAGATCTTCCTGATCAGCTGATCAGGCTCGTGCTCTGCTGTTGATCTAAAAACTCCTGAAAGCTGTGGTGAGGTGCTTTTCTTACTCCACCTAAATCATTCAGATGTGCAGCATTCAGGAGGAGGAGACTGCTGCTGTGGGTTTTTACCTCGTAGTGTTCGTACTCGTCCACGTCGAACGTCTCAAAGTCAAAGAAGCCGTGCTGCAGAGCCTGAAACACAAGCACAGCAGCTCAGACTGAAGAAGACCTACTGTTCAACCTCAAGTCTGGAACGTAGATGAAGGCCAGCTGGAAGCTCCAAACACAAGCCAACATACAGGTGTTGGTCTCCGACAGGACGCAGCAGAACCCTGAAGACGAGTGAATCCACCAGACTCTGAAGGAAGGGGGCCCTGTCCCCTGTTCTCCTACCAAAACAAACATGGCCGCCCACCAGCAGCTTGTTTCTATGAGTGGTTCACTCAGAGGGTGTTCACTTGCTGCTGCGTTCAACAGCACACGGTGATCTGCACTGCCCCCACACACACAGTAACACGCTGCTTCTTCTTCTGTGTCTTCTCATGAACATTTAACATGGAGGAGAAACAGCAGGATAATGGTGCGTTCAGTGGTGCCGGAATAATTGGAAAGATTAGTTCCCCACTGGGGAGCCGGAACAACACCTGGGACAGTTGGCGAAACTTTTGGTTGAAATGTGTTGCTCACATGGACTTTGTAAAAAGGTATTAATTGTTAGTTGTTGTCCAAGCAGACCGAAACATTATTGATTAGCATCAACCCTGATAACAAGTCAGGTAACCCTAACCCAAACACATACCATGTTTGTATAGCGGCCATGTTGTTTCCATGTTATGATTAAAGAGTTCAGAAGCAAAGAGAGAAAACTGTGGTGCTTTTTTGACAACTGCCACTAGATGGCACTGCTGTAGCGCAGCCACCATTTTGGACTGAAGACTAATAGGACAACACAGAACCATGACCGGAAGCACAACTCAAAGTGGAAAAACACAAATACAAGAAAAAGACAAGTGTGACGTGTCTCAGGCTGGTTTGCCTTGTTTGACTGAAACTCGTGCATAAACTCATGTATGTGTTGACATGTTTCAGTATTTAAACCAACAGAATAATCAGAGTTACAGACGGAGGCACTGCTGCTGAGAACCGAAGCATCCGTTTCTAAATGCTGCTATTGATTTGGTATCTGTGGTGTCTCTGTATTGATTCTTATGACATCACTAATTTAATCCACTTTGTAATGTGGTCATTGAGATAGATATTAGAATGGTTCCCAAACTGGGATCCAAGGACCTCCAGAGGTTGTTGAGAGGACTGCAGGGTCCCAGCTAAAGGACAAACACATTAATGTCACTTTTATTTCAATAACTTCAGAGAATGTTTCTTCTTACAGGAGAGTCTGTCAGACTGACCCCTCTCAGGTCTGTGGTCTGTTACTGATGCATGTTGGGAAGCAAACACTTTCTACAATGCATCATAAACATACTTATAATATGATTATAGCTCTGAGTCATTCATCATATATATTCTTAATGCTTTATAACAATAATCAGTAGACTCAGTTTATAATGACTGCAAAGATCACAGAGTATTCTAACTCTAGGATACATTATAATGTGAGTAAACGTACTCTGAGAGGCCGCTGGGGTCAGAGGTCACAGAGCAGAAAGAAGTTAGTTTAACTTCATAAATCTCTTTGTATACAAACTCTTTGGAGTCGCCTTCAGTCCAACACGGCGAAGGAGGAGCTCTGCTGCTGCATGCTGATGTTGCAACCAGCTGCAACCATTAGCCTATTAATTTAGCCCCTCCCACTAAATCCTGAGTGTGAGATATCATACAGGTGATGTCTGCATCCAGCCAGCCAATGAGAGCAGGGGCAGTTCCAACTCACCTTCCTGATGCCCTGCAGACAGTCCAGCATTGTGAGGTTGAAGGTGCAGTTCCCAAAGGAAGCGTCCCTGCAGAGGAGAGCCAGCAGATCAATACACAAATTATGATCAACTGTATTGATCAGCAGCTGAACCTGAAGACTTGATAATGCCGAACTAAAGACATGTAAAGTCATTATTGATCATCTAAATGGTTCTGTCTGCTGAGGTCACACACAGACACAGCTGACAGAGCTCTCTCGCTGTCAGCTGCAGCAGGTCCAGGTTCTGCAGCAGGTCCAGGTTCGGCAGCAGGGGGTGTCTCTCTGGACTGTAGCAGATCACTGTAAACCTGCCTGAACTCTTTTCTAAACGTTAAACGGTTCAAATCTCAGTCACGTCACAGAGACAAAGAAAAGCTTCACAGACACTTCCGAGATTTTGCTTTAAAAATGATATAAATTATTAATGATATATCAAAACAGTTGCTAATTAATTTTCCATCCACTGACTAATGAATTAATCACTGCAGCGGCTGAGTGTGGAGCCTCCCTGATGAGATCGGACGCACCTTTACAGACAGAACAGCTAAAGGTCACCTGCCATCTGAAAACATTAAGAGTGCTGTGCTCATTTAGTCGATTTATTTCCCTCATTCATCTAAACTGCCACCTACATTACCCACACTGCACCTCTTCCTAAGACAGCTGGGTGGTAGATGGTGTGTTATGCTAGTAGCAGCTAATGTAGCCTGTAGCAGAGCATCGGCGGTAGATGTCTCTGTAACTTTATCTTCAGCCCTGACCCATGCTGACTCAAGTGACATCACTCGAGGACATTTATCAGACAGCTCCTTCTGAGACGCTGAAGGCTTCACGCTGCTCGTTTTACTCCCCAACACCTGGAAACACGCTGAGATGCAAAATCACTGGAGGTCCTCTTTAACAAACTTCAATACAAACAGAAATGTTAAACTGAACTTTAAACATCCTGCAAGTACCAACATTTCATCCCTCTCTGACTCTCAGAGGGTCAGTGAACACCTCACTGTTCAGTGGGCGTGGCCTCATGTTTCGTCCATCTGCAGCCAGCAGAGGACTGAGCCCTCCTCCATCCAACTCAACACACTGCTGTTATATAACCAGAGACAACAAGCCCTTTATCCTCCACACACACAGCTTCAAATGAACTTTGTTCCTCGTGTTTCAGCTGCAGTCAACAGTTAAACTAAACTCTTCAGAACAAAGAGTAACAGCTAACAGCTAACAAGGATGCTACAGACAACATCTCAATGGAAACTTCTGCCTCTCATGGTGCTCAATTTAATTCAACTTCCATCAGAGCAGAGCTCTCACACCACCTCGCACCATCATACACTCTGGAGTTCATCTGGATTCTGCTGGTTCACACAGGAAACACAATCAGAGCACAGATCCTGACCCGAAGGTTCCGTTTCCTCTGTAGAACAGCTGCAGTAGTATTGTAGTAGTACTGCAGTAATACAGCTGCAGTAGTACGAGACTCACCTGAAGGGCAGGTAGGAGGCGTTGGAACCAGAGATCAGTGCTCTGTAGGCTTCTTCTGGAGTTTTCTTCAGGTAGCTCACCTGCGACAGAGACACGCAGGTAAACAGACTGTTCTCCTCTGATGTAGCTAGGCTAACAGGCGTTATGCTAAACGAACACACTCACTGTGAGGAAGCAGGTGTGTATAGAGCTGATATCTGACAGCAGAGCTGTGTTCTGTACAGTGTGTGTGACCAGACCGAGGTCTATATTTAGCTGCTGTGATAGTGAACACACACTCAGAATACTGAGCGCAGCATGAAAACACTTTGTATTCATGGACTTTCACTTCTCAAAGTAAGAATCATCCCCTATATATTATAACTACAGTTCCCATGATGCTCAGGGGGATGTAAACAGGAAGTATAATGTTGCCATGGAGGCCGTGAATTTCTCAGCCTGTATTCGTTCACATATATAGCGCTACATAACTAAAATTGAATTGAACATGCAGTCAGAAGTCACACTGAACGTTCCAATATGAGTTCCAGGATTGGGTGAGGCAGGAGGAGGAGGACACCAAGTGTTACACAGGAAGAGATACTGATGAGGACTCACAGCGTAGCCTCCGATCAGCACGGCAGCGTTGGCTCTCTTCCTCTGGTCGAAGCTGGTGTAGTGAACGATTCTCTTCCTGGTCAGAGTGAACGACTGCACAGAAGAAGAAGAAAGGTCACATGACTACAGCTAGAGCTGAGAGGACCAGACGACCACTCAACCAGCTGATTGGCAGAAAATGAATCAACTTTGATGAGCCTCCTCCTTCCTCTGCCGTCACAACACAGCATGTGACATCACACAGTAACAGCTTAATGAGGAAATACTGGACGTGACAATAAAGTCAGAGTGCTGCAGACGTTCACGACTGGCTGTGTGTGTTCATACGTTGTTACAAACAGCTCCAACAACAGCGTTCTGTCAGATGACAGCTCTTACGCAGGGAAACATTCCACATGATGTCAGATCACTCTGCAGTAAAGTGTGAGCACAAGGAAGCTCGTCAGATCTGAAGAGGACTGATCACAGGGTGTGGATCCAGACCGTCCGGTTGGCTGGTCGTCATGACGAATGACAACAGGCGACAAGACGAATGACTTCACCATGGCAATCAACAATCAAACAAGACTAAACACTGACTGTGCGCGTACACACACACGTTTTAAAACAGAATTTTAAACAAAAGTTGGAAAAAGACTGTGTGTGCGTGTGTGTGTGTGTGTTCTGAACATTCCTGCTGTGGGTGAGTCGTTGTCGTCTCCAGCAGCAGAAACTCACCTTCAGCTTCTTGTTGAGTTTACAGCAGTATCTGTACAACATGGCCAGATTCAGAGGACCGAAGTCTGCATAGAAACTGGACACACACACACACACACACACACACACACACAGGTTACTGGGGTCCAACAGAACGTGATGATGAGCTGTCAAGTAGCTTGATAACCATTTGACGGTTGAAGTCATTTTTCACGCAGCTTCAGGATCTGCTGAAGTGACAAACTGAATATTTGCTTTGAAGAACGAGACAACTGAGAAATCAATCATCAGATCGATCAATAATGAAACTAATAGTTGCTGTGACTCAGTCTGTGACATTAATGCTAATGTTAGCTCAGCAGCTACACAGTTGCTAACATTAGCCTCATACGTTGTCAGTCAGATGTGCCTTTTACTGTCCGCTTATCAATAAATATATCAATACAAAACCTTTATCATCCTCACACTGCGAAACACCCAGAATGCAGTGCAGCAGCGCCGCAGGTTCATATGTGTCCAAAAAAACACAGAACCGTTGCAGCAGCTTGTAACGAACATTTGGTTTTTACACAGAACACTTACTTCTCGTAGAGGAACTCGTCGTCGGTGCAGAAGTAGTGTGTGTTGGCGGTGCTTTTGGGTTTGCTGCGTAACGTGGCGAAGTACAGGCGCTCTGTCAGAGACACAGAGACAAACAGCCAGACCAGGTCAGCTCTCTGGACCCAAAACCACATGAAACTTCAGCTGGTTCCATTCAACAAGGAAGACTTTACAACTGTGAGCTGTTCTTATTCCACTGTGTCAGTTTGTGTGTTCAGCAGCTTATACAAACTTAATTCTGGGTTCTTCACCCTGTTGGCGGTGTGTCCCACCTCCCTGCAGAGTTTAACCATATTTCTGTTTGCTAGCAGACCGAAGTGACGAGATGTGTGGACGGGACTTAATTAAACTTTATAAACTATTACATGTTCATTAAAACAGTTCATAATATGGACAACAAAATCGACAGTCCTCATGGGTGAAATTACAATCTGAAATTAATCTAAAATTAATCTGATTTAAACCTGAAGTTAATCTTAAATTAGTCTGAAGTAAACCTGATATTGGCAGTAATCATCTGTTACCAATAATAGTGAATATGGACTCTGGGTAATGTGTTAGGAACAAAGGATGTCACATGGTTTGATGGAAATGATCAACCTACAGAGGCTGAATTCAAAGACACCCCATAAATCAAAGTGAAACATGATGCAGCAGCTCGTCCATTTAGCTAAATGTCACAGCAGCAACTCAACATGGTCCTCAGTAGTTTGTATGTCCTCCACCTGCTTGATGCTGCCTGACAACGTCGGGGCTCCTGATGAGACGACGGATGGTGTCCTGGGGTATCTCCTCCCAGACCTGGACCAGGACATCACTGAGCTCCTGGACAGTCTGAGGTGCAACCTGGTGGCGTCGGATGGACCGAAACATAATGTCCCAGAGGTTCTATTGGATTTAGGTCAGGTGAGCGTGGGGGGGCCAGTCAAT
>JAVQJF010019834.1:0-15023 GCA_036023855.1 Gadopsis marmoratus
GGGTAGTTAGCAAACTTAGAAATGCCTGCTTCACTACCTCCCAATCTGTTTTCTGGTCAGGAATTTGAACCGGCAACTTTCGGCCTAGTTGCCCACCCATTATTTCTACCTGCCCACCCAGATATAGCAGGCTAGAACCAGCACTGGATCATGCATGCAAATTTATATTTTATTCACTATGATAAGATAAGCTGGATGTACTTATGTAGCTGCAGGGATCCTAACATCCAGCTGCCACTTGCTACACTAACCACCTGTTTAGGAGGTCACAGCACTGCACACACAGTCAAAAGTTATTTCAAAATATAGAACATGCACTAGCTTTTGTACATAACATTCATTATCATGTCAGTTATCAGATTGAGTTTTTTTTTGCTTTGATGTGTGTGTCATGGTAAACAAAGATTAATGCATTATTAATGACACAGAAAGGTGTCTTTGTTTCGCCTGCTCACATGACAACCTTATCGCACAGGCTTGCTTTCCTATCACTGTTAATCACTAATGTCGCACATGGGAGAAGTTTGCCTTTAGGAAGTCAGGTGACGTATTATAAAGAGCAACAAAATCCTTGTAGCAAGGAGACCAGGGTGCATGACTGGATCAAACCGGATCAAAGACTTTCACCCAGGAGACTACTATTCGTGTCCCGTGTGAAACTTAACTTTTATTTAATTATTTTAAACCACTACAATAAACTACGACCAAACTCTGGCCACTTCACAACATTAGAAAGCCTTTAGGGCAAACGTCTCCCACTTGCACAAATGTCAAAGCTACAGCAAAGTGTTTGTTAACGTGCGTGTTTTTTGCGTACTTGTGAGCACAGTCCTCCTCTTGCACTGCTCCTCCACCCCGCCGTGTTTTTTGCCCGACAGGGTGTATGGGGTCTCGAACACAAAGCGGTTGATGTTGTGGCACTTCTCAAAGTCGGTCTTCTTCTCTGGTGCCTCCTTCTCCTCAAAGTACGCCTTCACAAACGTCACCTGGACGTAGGCAAACTTGTGGTCCAGGTCTTTGGGGTTTACCTGTGGGCAAGCAATCATCTTTTAATAAAATATGAACGCAGAGTCAGAGAGTCTGGTAAGATAAGCAACCGTAACTTTCCTAATACCGCCATGGTAATAAAACACGCCTTCTTCCTAAACATGGCTGCTACATCACAAAGTTAAAGACCTCAAAGTTAAAGCTTCTGGAATCAACACAATAAAAGCAGTCAAAGAAAATCAACTGCATTTAAACTATATTCAACCCTTTCCTTCCTCCATTTATCTACGGCACCTTGTTTGAGTCCTGAATTATCTTCACGTTTTCAGGCCCAAACTTTTCCCCGTAGAGCGTCAGCAGCCGCTGAGAGATTTCGGACAGGCCCGTGAGTTTGGGCTCTTTGTAAATGTACTCTTTCCCATCCTCCTCCTCGAAGAAGCCCTGCGCAAAAGACACACTTAGTCAGTTATATATATAATGATATGATATGATATGAGACAGTCCATCTGAGTGTGCTGGAAGAATGCATGCATTAAAACAACCCATTTAGTTCAGTAATGCATCTGCTGTGTTTTCAATACAAATCAACTTTAAGTGCCAGTGTTTAAGTGTATCTTATAAAAATAGAGTGATTATTCTGCCTTTTTAAGATAACACACATGCCGCTTGCTTCTCTTGTTTTTGCCCTGAGGAATATCTCTCCTCTATACAAGATGAAACACATTTCGCTTAGCTGGCCAACTGGCTTAACTGGTTCTCAACGTTGAAACCCATTTGCATGACATTTCCTGAAAGTGACTGCTCAGAGTATATGCAGGAATCCTGAAGTTAAATTCCATACCTGTTAAGACCTTGCAATGACACAAGTTGTAACTGGTTATGAGTGACACACCTTAACTTACATTTACAGTACAATACTAGTACATTTATTTTGAGATTGCAAAACAGTCTTAGTTTGACATAATTCAGAGCGGGACAGAACAAATCTCTCTAATCATTTCACTTTCACAGGTTTTGACCTAACAGATCCATAACATCCCAACACTGGAATTGGGTTTTGTTACTTCTCCAAGGTATCCAAAAACACGTGCCTGTGCACTCCCAACAGATGGACTGAAACACGTCGGGACAGCAATTCTTTATGTTACATGATGGCTGGGCAATCACCGTGAAATCCAATACACTGGTGCAGATTACATCAAGTTCTGTTTGCTATGCACGGTGTTCATTTATTAAAATAATACTGAACATCCTGCTTTGTATTTGTACTGTCATTTCTTGCATCTGTCCACCAAAATGATACAGATGCACATAATGCCATTTTGTAGTTCTAACTATAAAGATAAGGCTTTTTTTTTGTTTTGTTAACAGAAGCCCTAAACCCTAATAATGCTGCTGTCTTTAAATGGTTTCCCTACTTACTCCCAATTTGTGAAGCTGAATTCCTAACACACTTCCTTGTCACTGCTAACCATGCTTTTAGCTTGGGGAGGGTGTAAACAGATATGCGCTACCTATGAGTCATGATGTTGTCAGCCGCTTTTTTTCACATGCCAGAGAGGGCCTTAACAAGGGAAGTGTAATGCTAACCCAGTTCCACTTGTTCAGGTGCCCCAACCAACTTGTAGGAGTCACTACCAAAGAAACATCAAAATGATCCCTAGCAACGGAAATAACTATCGTTAATGTGTACGACCAGGCCATTGGTAACTTCTTTCTAATGAGTGAAAATATATGTCAGTCAGCTGATAATTCTGTGATTATCTCAACAAGCGTCAGTCTAAATGCTCAGCACTTCAAAAGGCAAAACAGAAGGCTAATACAATTTTAGCAGGGATGTCAGGAAAACACGCAGTACTGAGCTACAAGCAATGGGTGATTCTTACCCACTATCTGTAATCCACAGCTGACTTATGCTGTATAAAAGCCTTATCCTTCAGTTAATTAAGTCCCTACAGCCAGAGAGCAGCAGGAAAAATATGTGTTAAAAATCTACAGCGGTGCACAGCCATTTAGCACGATAACCCAATGTCGTTACCTTGATTAAATCATGCAAATGAACACACACACTTACATGTGCTGGATATAACTTTGCTTGGGATGCTGGACATTTTCCTTACTACTAAATATCTATTTAAATTCACCATCTTTAAAGGGTTCTGGCAAAGGTGGGAGGTCGTTTTTTACTTCCTGAAACAGATTATTGTCTTTTTTACACTAGAGTTGATTACCACTTTGGATGCAATCATATAAACAACGTGACTGCATGAAAGGAGAATGTCTCATCACCACACACGCCAATTTGAGTCACATTCCAGTTTACCCAAATTTTTTTTTTTGCTTGCAGAAGAGTGCCGTGTGCCACAGGTGCATTGGGACAATGCACTCCCTGTTTGTGCACAGCAGACCTTGACTGTGTGCTGGTCATTGCAATTGCACCTTAAATAAAAGACCCCTTGAAGATGTTTGTCGACCTCACCTGTCCATAAAAAGCCACTCTGAAGTATGTCCCGAGCAGCCTGCGGCCTGATTGTATCACTTCCATTATCTTATTGTAGGCTCTGTGCAGTGTGTCATACAGTCGGCTTAGTTTCTGGAAAAATAAGACAGATGGAATCAGTAAGATGGTCCTCACAGGAATTTCAATGTTCTCTACACTCCCAAGAAATGAAGGTTAGGCAATTTGAACTAAATTGCCCGTAGATACGTATGCGAACATGTTAGCCTGCCTTTAAGCCCTGTGACAGACTAGTGACCTCACTTCTCGCCCAGTGTGTACAGGGATGCTCAGACCATGAACAGGACAAGAGGGTATTGAAAATGGTTGGATGCCAGATGGACTGATGGTACCACTACCTCCACACCGGTGTTTTCAAAAGCAAGAAAGAGAAGCTATCAAAAGCACTTGATAACAACCAAGCTGTAGTCCTAACTTGGGGAAATGTGACCCTAAAAATATGTAGTCAGAATGGTCAAACTGGTATCATGTTGTGTAAGTAAAGTGGCTACTTATATGTCAATCCAGTAGTTTGACATGCATGCAAACCGAGATGAAGAGATGCTGACAATCCCGTGGGTGCAAGTCAACAAGTCTGTGAAGCTAAGGAGTTTAATGACGAGTGGAAAATTAATAGGGTAAACTTAACACAAAAGTATTTAGATCAAGGCAGTGTTTCTACAGACCAAAGTCCTTACATAGGTGTGATTACTTGACCTTCATAAGCATGATGACATGGATGAATCACCTTGCAAGGAAAGGCAAGAAACAGTGGCTGCATGTTTACGCAGGACATCTGTCTGAGTGTAGGGATGTTGCTATGGTACCTCATACTCGTGACGTTTCTCATAGGTGGGGATAATGGTTTTGGCAATGTGAGTGATGAGCTCATAGCGTTCGGCTTTCCACAGTGCTTCCACGCAGACCTCGAGGTGTTCCACCAAGATTTCCTAAAAAGGGGTAGATAAGAAAAGAACAGATCTCGTTTTGAACAGGTATTCACTTATTTGAGTATCATTTTACAAGTATCAAGTCATCAGATCAACAAATAAGATTTATATTAAAATTAGAGCTGGCTTTTTAAATTGTTCAATACTAGTGCTGATGCAATAACCAAATTACAGCACCAATACCATAACAATACTATTTTTTTATACCTTAATTTGAGAAACAGAAACAAATCTCGTCGAAAACACATCCAGCCATAAATTAACTTTGCCTTTAAAACGTAATCTAAAGCAGGCAAAATGACTATCCGATGTAGGTAACTCTATTATGAATCTGACCAAACAGTCAAGGCCAGTTTTCAGCACATGGCAGTTTTTGATACTCAGTGTTGGAGGCCCTAAGAGGCAAGTCTGATCTGCTTATTTTCTCTCCTGTGTTTATGACTTGAGAACAGGTGAAAAAAAGATCTTTTATCTAAGTTACCTTTTTGTAATACTGTTTTTGAAAATTATTATCTTGGCAAAAACCTTTTTTCACCCATTCTTAAGTCATAAACACAGGAGAGAAAACAATTTAAATCAGAAAATGGATCACAAGAATTTTTTTTTCCTCACTTGCCTCTCAGGGCTGCCACAGACACATGTTGATCACTACCTAGAAAAAGAATTGAGTTTTGATACCAGCCCTCGTTAGTGTGAAACTGCAGAATTAATTGACAATCAAGCCATTTGAAGTTTGTGAGTCAAATCATATTCTCTAGATTGACTAACTATCGCCCAATACATTTTTTCACTTCCCACTAGCCGTGTTTCCTTTCAATTGTCAAGCAAAATTTTGCCGTTTCCATACAGCTTTTCTAATGTGATACTTCAAAGTGCGCATTAAAATAAGTTCAAGGAAACACTGGCTGTCTGATGTAAGACACGAATCCTGTGCAGGCGGCCACACCTCGGTGTAATAAACATCTTGCATTCCGGTGTCTTCCCTCATGGCAGCTTCCTCTTCAATATTCAGGGTAATCTTCTTAAAAGCTGCAAGGCCGCTGGGAAACAACTCTAACGAATGAACAGTAAAGACAAGGCAAAAAAAAACACAACTGGTTCACATAGATGTCCAAAAGAAACATTTCTACAAAATACTGAGTTTCATGTAAGTACAGCGTCTCAGCAACTGGCTCTAATAACAATAAAAATTCATGAAAACCCAGATGTAAATCTATGGAACACACAACAAAATATACAGACCTACTCTTGAGTAACTGTTTTGTAGAAACACGTATTACCAAGAGAGATAAAATACTACTCCATGCTTGGTAGCTTGTGACTACCAGATAATAAATCATACGATGAAAGCAGAGACGCTGCATACAAACTGCTGCCTCTGGTCTCGACGCCAACCAAATTTTGGAGCGATAAGAATGAACTGTTAACCAACTGTTGCACATCACAAATGATCTCGTGTCCGTTGGCATTCCTTAAAGATAAACACTAGCTCACATTTGTTTAGAGGAATATTATGACAGCAGGTTTTGCATTAGATAAAAATGACCATAAAAAAAAAAAAAAAAGAAAAACCTAGAACAAAAAACAAAGAACCAAAAGCATTGTGAGGCTTTGTTTTTGCTGGCTGTCACCATGAAGGTCTAATTGTAGAAGCCTGTGGAGTGTTTGCATGCTGTATCCAACAACAGTCGGTGAACTAACTGGCATGTCTTTTACCACAAGCGCAGGCAAATCTTGCACATTACTCTACAAAGTGTGTGTGCATGTTTGCTGTTGAGGTTAGGTTAGGTATGGTTGTGCTGTATTGTTGTCTGTAGCCATGTCATCATGGTGTTGGTTAACAATGTAATTAACCCCTTAATTGTTTTGACAAAGGAAAATGTTTTTCTGAAGTCGCTCCTCAGCTCACTCTTATTTTGCTTGATGGTTTTAACAATAGGGCCTAGGGTGTTCAATTACAGTGTATGTGTAAGCCACAAATGGAGGTGAAAGCATTTGTGTTATTTATGTATGTGTGTGTGTGTGTGTGTGTGTGTGTGTGTGTGTGTGTGTGTGTGTGTGTGTGTGTGTGTGTGTTGACGTATCAAGGGCCTTACTTTTCCGGTGCAGGTATTCCGCAACCAGTGCAGCCACATGAACGTAACACATGGCCGCCTGCGGAGACAATAACAAACACCAGCAGATTTAGTGAACATTTCTACAGCAAGAACAGAAGACCAAGAGTGGAAACATGCAGTTTTATATGAAACTGAAAGGGGAAACCATGCCACAGAGTCAGTGAGACACAAGTTGGAATTGTTCTCTAAATGTACCACATTGTGACTCACGCATACCATCTCAACGGGCAGCTTGTCACCTGTGACCCAACGGCATGCACTAGCATGAAAGCTTTTATTTCCTGCAGTTATTCCAGAGTTTTCCTTATTCTATAATAAGGCATAATAAACTGTCTTTACTTATTATGAGAGATAGTGAGATTATTCTGTTTGATGAATTTGTCCTGAAAGGTGACATATGTTTCACGAGTCCCTTTCAATTTACAGGGAGGGATTTCATGTTTTATTTCCCCATGTTTGTCTTTTTGTGTACAAGCATTGTTAAAGAATTGTGTAAGTAAGTAAAACAAAAAAAACAAACAAAAAAAACTCAGATTACAGAAAATAATCAACATAAAAACCCAATTAAAGTAAAGCTGTAGTATGTTATGACATGCAACATTCCTTTTTAACCATTTGTGACTGCACAACGTGTTCATAATAATATAAACTTAAACTTTTAACTCAGTATCAGTCTCCCTTGTATACAGTGAAATAGGATGAAACAGTCAATGTTTTTTTCCCTTAGTGACCAGAAATAAACTTTTTGCTGCCTGACTTCTCTGATGAATATTTAATATTGAAAAAACATCGCAAATGTGGGAGTTAACACAACGTTTGATGTGTTAGTATCATTACAGCATCAGGTCTTTGTTGCTACTTTTTGTTCTGGAGGGACCAGAAGTGATAGTGAGCAACACTTCCTTGCGATCTTGCAGGTTCCTTATCCTTTCCAACCCGTGCCAATGCAAATAATCTTTCTAGTACTCCAGCTCCAACACCTCTCTTTAATTTTTAACACCAAGATCGCACTTCTAACTCTTCCAGTGAACAACTGAAAAACAAAACCTGAGACTGTAGCACTGATTGCTTCTGAATGTAGGTCAGACATTGTGTAAAGTGTTTGCTTTTGGTGTTGCCACTCCGCATGGCAGTGTGCATGTCACCAAAGTAAAAATGGCCATCGCAGATCACTCGTTTTGTGTCTTGAGTTATTGTTTGTAAGTGATAGTGGAAGGAATGTTCAAATGCAATTACGTGATTATCAACAGCCACAACTTGCCTGTCCTGTTGGCACGCATTCTCTTCATAGAGACGGTTATCTGTGCACAAGTAAACAAATAGGCTCTGCCCACTGGGGAGCGACAAGCCTTCAAGGGCTTTTTACTGTTTGCATTCGCACTGCCAACAGAGTGCTGAAGGAATGAGTCCTAAAAGTCAAAGTGAAAGATTATTCAGAGTCCTGCTGTTGATACCTCAGAGAGATCTCCATTCTTGAGGTGTGCTCGGGCCATGCTGTCCAGCCAGGTTCGTCTTAGTTCAGGGGTGCTGGCGTAGGACCGGGCCAGGCTGTACTGGAGGTCCAGCAGCATCTCCGGGTCTTTCTCGTGCTCCCTCATCTGGGCCGTGGCCATCAGCACCGTGCGGATGCGCTTGGTCAGACCCTTCACTTCAGAAGGGAATGACGTGGACTGCATCATGCGAAGAAGAGCAAACACACACAGACTTGTGAAAACATTAGAAAAATACAAACTACCAGTAACCCTGTTCTTCAAATGTGACTTAACCAAGTGTTAATTCTCATGCAGCTAGTCTCAGATCTTCAATAACAGTGCACTCTTTGAAATAAGGACAATATGAAGACAGAATCAAAACTATAATCAGCACTCATGTCTTTGGCAGAGTGCTAATCAAGTGATTGTAGTTAGGCGTGTAGGGGAGGCTCCCAGCATGGACAAGTCTCCTATAATTCTCATTTCATCTCATTTTCATCTCAAAGTATCCCAGTATATTTTGTCATGTATAGGAGGGATAGGTAAATCTTAGTTGCGAAAATGAAATGATGATAGCTATACCAGCAGATCATAATGGTTTCTCAATAACCTGCCGGTTACCATCTAAAATCATAATTACAGTATACAGACATTTTTTCATCTCCTTTAAGTATTTGAAAAAGAGTTCATGTATGCGGTTCAGCCTAAATGCCTTGGTCCTAATCCAACTAACTGTGAATTCGCCTTAAAGCAGTGGTTCCCAACCTTTCTTGTCCAACGTACCCCCACAGCTCTGTCACATGGGCCGACGTACGCTTTATCATACCCCTTTGACAGAAAGGATGGCTTTATGCTATTGTTCAATGGTATTTTTTAGTGGTGTTGGCCAAGTTGGCATGTTTGAAACATTTGCTGGTTTCAATCATTTACAGCATATTTACTTTTAGCTGTGTTTGGTCTTGCTGCAGTCTGCACTCGGGTCGGTGGAAAGCCTTGTTCAAATTAGCTGACCGTAACAATTTCTCCATGTACCCCCCTGGTAACTGCAGAAGCACCGCTGGTTGGGAATCAAAGTTTTAATGGTTTGGGCTTGTTGCTCTGACAACAGCTCCAGATACATTTTAAGTCAGCCTTGAAGAACCTGAAAAATCCAGACTCAAATCGCGAACATTCTAATCTGGATAACTATGTACGAACAACATCCCTCGACATTTGGGGCCTGTAGTGTCTTTTTTAACAAAATCTGGATATTTGCCAATTAGCCAAGACATTTGATGCATTATGCCTTTTAATGCTACATCATACTTTCCACAGTAGTGTGCATGAATATGTTCAAAGACCCCAAATCAGTCAAACCTTTAAACAGTTAACCCGATGAATCTTTAATGGCTCCTTGTAAGGGAATCTGTCATCTTTCCCTCATAAATATTTACAGTCTGAACAAACCACATCAGTTGTATTGCAGTTGCTACATAATCTGACATCGGGAGCAGTGTGTTTTAGGAATGGGTTGCAGTGTCTCGTCCAAAGAGAGAATACACACAGACACAAAGAGTTGGACACATAGGCTTTCTGCAGTTTTTGGACTGAATGCTTTCTTGGCTTGGATAGCGCAGCACAGGCTTATATGGAAAGATTTCATGCTGAGAAATAGATGGGATTCAAAATCAATTCAATTCAGTTTTATTTATATAGCGCCATATCATAACAAAGTTATCTCATAGCCTTCTCAGAGCTGGGATTGGTAAGTCTTTCTGGTTTTCCCACACTAGTCTTGATTGTTTGTCTACTATACCTTCATGGCCTTGTCACTATTTGCAAAGTTGTTGATGATGGAGAGAGACTCCTGGAAGCGTGAACTGCCAGTCAACGCCACGTCGGAGATCAGCTGGCTGACAGCAATGATGATCTGGACAGAAAAATTTGTAAAAGGGGGATAAAGTGAAGGGACCGATAGAGAGGAGAAGACCGAGAAGGAGAAAAGGGAGAAATAAGAGGATGAGGAGAAGAGGATAAACCACATCCCCACCAAATGCTCTAAATAGCGTACGTTGACAGAGGGCAATGAGAGCTAATGGAAAGCTGGGCAGCCTCCTGATACTGTGTTAGTGGAGGAGCCGGAAACTCAGCAGCCTGTCTGTTTTTAAACTGTTTAAACACCTCTTCACATTCTTCACCCGACTTATGAAAGCGACTGAAGTACTCAGAGGAGTGTGTGTGGACAAAAGGCTAAAGGTCAATGGTGAACACCAGGGTGAACAAGTAATGAGATCATGACAGATCTCGTTACAGACCACCAAGTGCGTTGAATGTTGACAGTAAGGTTATTATTCAGCGAGTATTTAACATGCATGAACAGAGGCCAGACCTTTGGAGGGACGACGTTCCCCCCGTTTCTCCCTCTCCTTCGAAAACCAACACTAGCGCCGCTTTACCTGCAGGTGCGTACGTAGGAAGGTCTTCCTCTTGGTGTATTCATAGTTGTTTCTCATCAGCAGGTAGAGCAGGGCCGACGCCTCGGCCCTCAGAGATCCCAGCTTGGAGACGCAGCACTTGAGCACCTCACAGCAGAGGGCCTCGCAGAGCGTCACGCGGCCCTTAAACAGCACCGACGGGAACTGTCGGGACAAGATGTTAAGTGTATTAACTGCCGATTCTTGGCAGGGATGGGATTAGGAAAATACTGTAAGTGTGTAGGGAGGCCAACAGGAAAACAAAAGCGAGACAATATCATATCACTTCCCTGCTTGTCATACACTATATCTATGTTTTTTTGTCTTTAGTCCTTGCCTGCTGTTTTTGCTAAAGTTATGAGGTTTGTTACCAAGTAGAATGAGCATGTGTACACACTTTTACTTGCGCAAACATGGATTTGTATTGCCCCAATAGAGATTTCTTTGATGTTTTCAAACATCTTTTGTCTGTTTTTACTATCAGTAAAAGTCGGACTCCAGATATTCACTGTATGTTTGAGAGTTAATAACATCAAAAGACCAAAACCAATACAATAGTCATTCTCTCAATACTTTCATCTTCCTTGCTTCCCGTGCTATGTTCAAATTGTGCTCAGCGCTTTTGATGCCCTTCTTTATCCTTTCACTATTTTATTCTTAATTTTTGATTTATAGTTGTGTAAATTTAAAATAAAATGTATTTCATTGTACGATTGTACATCAAGGTTGAATGAATGGACACATGTTTGTGTGGAACTATTTTCATACTGAACTTACTTTGCACGGGGGCCACTTTTGCAAAATGGCAGGGGACCAGGGGCCGGTTAATAAACAAACATTAACAATATTTATTGTTTAACAATATTAACAATATTTATTGCGGTGGCAACGCTGCACTGAAGCCAGCCTGTTTTGATTCGTGATGGCGCCTGATATAAGCAACCTTGTATACAGCAACTGTCATTTGGCAAATTAAGCACAGTGTTTTAGGATTGGAATGAGGTGGCCAAATAAAGACAGACCGGCAGCTCTGTACGGTCAGCTCTCGGTCAGCTGTACGTGAGCTTTTCGTAGAAATCAAGTGTCACCACTTGATAGGCTGGGTGGTTGGCTGATAGGCTAATATGCAACTTTAACAGCCAATGTTAATGAACATTTACTAATTGGTAAAACAAACAATCGCCAGTGTGAATCAATTTATTTTCATTGTAAATTAGAAAATGGTCGGCAGGCCACCTGGCACCCAATCAAAGGTCAAGTTGATTTGATTTTTCTATTGAGTATTTGGGGAAGCAGGACAGTGTATGAGGGACTGAGTCAGAATAAACTACAGTATGTGTGTTCATGGTAATGAAGGAACATGTAACCCAGCGCAACAGTGTGGCTCATTAATGCATTTTAATAGATTTTTGAACAATGGAGCTCTATGGCACAAAGAAATAAGATCAGGCTATGACTACACACACACACACGATACTTGTTCAGAGGTTCAATGTATTGTTGGTTTTGGTTTTTTCACGGGCTTTGTAGGGCAATTAAAAAAAGATAGAATATTGCAATCCATGTGAATAATTCTAAGGAACTTCCGTCTTCATTTTTGATTTCCTGTCCGATACCTGCGTGGGATTGTTCAGCATTTGCCAACTGTCATGTTCATAACCTCAGAGAGACATTTCCAGTCGGTGATACTGAAGAAGCCAGTTTCCCTCACTCTTACTTAACAGAAATAAAACTTGCCAGAACAGAGTCTCTCCTGCTGCTCTCCTCTGATTCATCGCATAAGCAGCCAACAATGATACCGCTAATGATATCAGAGGATACCACCAGGAAGTGGGTGGTTCCCTCCCTTGGGAAAGTGTTCCCTCACTAGTCTTGAGACCGAGTCATGCTTGAGCTTGCTTTGACTACCGAAATGAAACGTGTAAATAAGGACTCTAAAAATATACAGGAATAAAAGCAATAAGGAAACGTGTGAATATGGGAACAGGGCAGCAGTGGCACTAACAAACGCAGGAAACAAGAAATATTTATTCTATCTCATCCGCTCTATTTCTCAACTTCAAATGACACTTCAACAGCATAACATTTCAGCGAAAAATGTTTTGGATGTTATAAATAATACAACGAGAGGGAATGACGCTGGGCTGGACACACGCGGGTCCGTTTGTTTACTAGTGGTAAAAAATGCTGTAGGCAGTGTCCAAAAGCATTCATCATCAAGGCCAAAGCTTCTTATCTTCACTCGCCGCTCTTAGAACTAAGACAGACATAAAAGAAGAAAGGCAGACAGTTTTTGTACTTTTGTGCCTCTTTTTCGATTGTGTTTTGTTTTTAACAGGGTTCCCACAGCTTAAGGCAAAGTTAGATTTAAGACTTTTTTAATGCCACTCAAAATGAAATTTAAGACCAACTTTACTATAACAAAAAGTGAAGTAAACAACATCAGTTACTTAGGGCTAGGGATCATTTTGCCCAAATGTTTATTTTCACGTAAAGCATGGCCTTTTTGGTCCAGTAAAATAAGTTGATCATATACAGTACTTCAAATGTTAAGGTCTTTACTTTCTAGAGTGGAACACGTGGAAAACAATAACACAAAAACCATGATATCAGCTATGGCATGGATTTGCAGGCTTCCCTCAATTCTGCCTCCATCTTTTCTAATTCTGCCAGTTTTTCTTTAGAGCACTTCCTTTGCGCATTTGATTTGGTGATAAGTACATCCTGGGCTATTCCATGTCCCATGAACTGCAATCCCATATGTCTTGACTGGACATGATCTTCGCACCAATAACGGACATGCAGAACGAGTTGTTTCGTTCTTGTGGTCAGGTTGAGGCTCTCGTCGAACATTAAAACAAGTGCGCCCTTGTTTGCATCCGTAACCAGCTGGTTTGCGATGTACGGGGCTGTTACGTCACAGGGGCTAATCTAAACATGCTAATGTAGGCTGTCTTATCTGAACTGCATGTAAAGGTTCGGCAATTTCAGAGTCCGAGAATACCGCGCGAAACATGTCTCCTACTCCCTCATTTGATTTATATGATTGGAGTTTTGTCAATGTGTTTATTATTTAGACATTTTAAATTGCAATGTCAGAAAGAAACATTCATAAAAAAACTGTAGCATTTTTTTAAGCCTTTTGAAAGCTAGATTTAAGTCATTTTAATACCCATTAAGGCCTTATTTTTAGATTAATGAGGTCAATGCCTTTTAAGACTTTTTAAGGATCTGCGGGAACCCTGTTTTAATGCCATAATGTAAAGCACTTTGATTTGCATTTTATGTATGAATGGTGCTATACAAATAAAGTTATTATATCGATTTCACTATTGCGCAATACTTTGCGCTGTGTGCGTATGTATGAGTGTGCAGACATACCTTGTTAATGAAAGCCCTGAGCGCGGAGAAAACATGTCTGAGGGCAGCTTCTGATTGGCCGACTTTAAGGAAGGTCAGGTAAACGTCAAACACCTTCTTCATCAACGGGTTGTGACCTTCGCTGTCCAGCAGCTGGGTCTGAAAGAAACAGACTTGTTTTTTAGTCAGTTAGGAAGACAATGGATTGACTTACATTATTCCCTGGAGGCTAAGCAGGGTTACCCTGTTGCCTCCGCGACCCGGCCCCGGATAAGCGGTGGAAAATGGATGGATGGATGGATGGATATTCCCTGGAGACACTACATGCATCATCCCAACAAGAACCAAAGTAAACTGATCTTGTCTCTACAAGATGAGTAATACAAGTATACACACACAAACCACACTGACGTACAGTATATAGTATATATAAAATTTCCCCGCTCGCCCTTTCGGGTGGACTATTCCTCCTTCAAGCCCGGGTCCTCTACCAGAGGCCTGGGAGCTTGAAGGTAATGCGCAGTATCTTAGCTGTTCCTAGGACTGCACTTTTCTGGGCAGAGATCTCGGATGTTGTTCCTGGAATATGTTGAAACCAGTCTCCCAGTTTGGGGGTCACAGCCCCGAGTGTTCCGATTACCACGGGGACCACTGTTGCCTTCACTTTCCACATCTTCTCTAGCTCTTCTTTCAGTCCTTGGTATTTTTTCGAGCTTCTTGTATTCCTTCTTCCTGATGTTGGTGTCTCTTGGGATTGCTACATCTATCACTACTGCATTCTTCTGCTGTTTGTCCACCACTATTACGTCCGGTTGGTTTTCCATCACCAGTTTGCCAGTCTGTATCTGGACGTCCCACAGGATCTTGGCTTAGTCATTCTCAACGACCTTCGGAAATGTGTCCCATTGTGACCTTGGGACCTCCAGCCCAGCCACTTGGTTATGGCGTTCCACGTATGCCCAGCCTGCCAGCATCTTACACCCCGCCGTTATGTGCTGGATTGTTTCAGGGGCATCTTTGCACAGTCTGCACCTGGAGTCCTGCCTGGTTTGGTAGATCCCGGGCTCTATGGGGCGGCTGTGGCTGAGAGGATAGTGCGGTTGTCCATTAACCCCAGGGTTGGTGGTTCGATCCCAGCTCCTGCTGCCCGCATGTCGAAGTGTCCCTGGGCAAGACACTGAACCCCA
>JAVQJF010019838.1:0-28339 GCA_036023855.1 Gadopsis marmoratus
TGCCTAAACAATTCTTTACCCCTCATTTATCTATTTATAACATCAGTCTCCTGTTTCCTTGGCAAACATTTTAACAAACTCATCCATGTCTCAGCTATTTGTGATGTTTCATGGCCCAAAATCACCATGTTCCTCTTCCTTTCATGCGACACGGTGCGACGAAAGGGGCTTAGAGCTCGTGGAGACGGAACTCTGACATGATGCGATCGATTAATATGATCACTTGCTGTGTGATGATCGCACAGCAGGTGATCATATTAATTGATGTTGGTCCAGTAAATGAATGTAATGCAACATGTAGGTCAAACTGAGCTTCGCTAGTGGCACTTAGTCTCCTTCAGACTGAGAGAAACCTTCTCGAAAAGCCACCATAAGGGGGAACTGCGCGACTTTGTAGGCGGGCTGTAGGCTGCCCACCCAATCAGAGCGCAAGTTCGAAACAATACCGAAATTTATTCCTTCTGTGACATAAAAAAATCTGCGTTTTTGATTGGGTGGGCACTGCCCACCCTTGCTACAGCCGGCCTTGCTGAGAGTCTGACTGCACTGATCTCTGGGTGTAGCAGAGTGTGTGCACAGCTTTGGAAAGATCAGATACAAACTGGGAATTGATTCGTGGAGAATCGCTTAGATGGCAGAACAGATGGCAGTGAGAGAAAGACCAAATGTAGCAATAAAACAGTGTCAGATTAAATCCTGCGCATTACACTGAAGATACAGCGGCTGGTGTTGTAAAACCAAATAAATGGCAAAGAAACAAACGTCCTGCAGCAGCCAGATTTTGGATTGGCCCAGTAACCCCGAGAGCTAGAGTCAACTCGTGTCGCACGCTGTGAGCTGAAAGGGTCAAAGTTCACACTAACATTTCATCTCCTGTCTCCCCCTGTAGATGAAATCAAGGCCGAGCTTGAAAAACAAAAGTAAGTATTTTGATGCACCTTCTCCCCTGAATGAAAGAGTTCACAGTAGTGGATTTGTGCTTTTTGAGGGAAGGTTTTCCCTGAAGCAGTCTGCAGTTAACCCCAGCTCCTACTTTGGACTATATATAGAATCTATATCTCAGCAGCCTTCAGGTAATAATATATCTGCTGCATTTGGCATGCTGTTATTTCAATTCACTTTTATTTATATAGCACCACAGCAGGTCCAGACCCAGTAATTCCTGCCCGAGCAGCAGCAGGAGACGTATCCGACAGTTTGCCATTATGCTGTTCTAAGGTTTAAACCTAAAGCTTTAATGCTTTGTAAAATTCCGCCCCATGAAAATATAAATGTACAGTAAATGTATGTAATGTAAAATGTTCACATCTGCATCCATTACATTTCAGTGGGGTCTTTGTAATGTTGTATGAGCAACAGTGTGTTTGGGCTCTGCTCTCATCCCTGCAGGGACGGCACCGTGGTCCCACCCAGAGCCAACTACATCGAGGCCGACAGATATGTGCTGCCCTTCGAGCTGGCCTGTCAGTCCAAGTCCCCCCGGATTGTTAGCACCTCTTTGGACTGCCTGCAGGTTCAGATATAGTTTCACACATCTGACGTGCACGTGGCACAATGCTTCTACACCCCACACACATGCACACCCTCCATCCTTTTATTTCTTAGTAGCTTTGCGTTGTAGCTGCACAAAGATGTATCAAGTCAGGTCAATTTGATTCATACGGTCCAATATCACAAGTTTGTTACAGTCTGTAAAGCATACAACAGTCTCTACCTTTACACTGTTGATTCCTATGAGGAAAAACTCCCTATATAACCCTTAGCAGGGTTGAAATGGAAGAAGGCTCAGGAAGAGCAGCAGAGGAGGGATCCGTCTACATGCTGTATGTACAGAATAGACCGAGACGATCAAATTGCAGTTTGGACAATCATGACACAATTATAAAGTAAACATATGAAATACATACGTTCAGTCACTGACGAAAGGCAACATTGGACACACGCCGCCTCATCTTATTCACTTGTAATGTGTTTTATTTAATTTAAACACTGTGATGTTTTAATTGTCATTTCCCCATTTAAGCACTGTGTGTGTTTCGAGAGGTGCTGTATCAGTATCGTTTTTTAGTATTACTTTATTTTATTTCTTTATTTGATTATTTCACAGGGCCTCAGCACGTTAATGACCTTCAGTATAAAAATACAAGATTGAGAAAGACTGCCAATATCAAGTTCACTTTACTGCTCACGGAGCGCCATCCTCTCAGGGCCTGGACATAGTTTTATCTTTTAATAGTATTCTCTACACCGATCAGCCGTGACATTCAGACAGCACGGCACCCTGAGTGTCCCCTTATTCACCAACCTGTTCTGACAGCTTTCTATCAGAACCAGCATTCATTCAGCAGTTTGAGCTGCAGAAGCTCTTCTGTTGGATCGGACCACACGGTCCAGCCTTCTCGCCCCACGACCATCAATGAGCCATGGCCGCCCCCCATGACCCTGTCTCCGGTTCAGCGGTTCTCCTTCCTTGGACCACTTTTGGTAGGTCCTGACCCCTGCAGACCAGAACAGCCCACAAGAGCTGCAGTGTTGGAGCTGCTCTGACCCAGTCGTCCAGCCGTCACTGTTTGGTTCCTTATCAAAGTCGCTCACATCCTTCCGCTGCCCATTTTTCCTGCTTCAATACATCAACTTGGAGGACAAAATGTTCACTTGCTGCCTCATATATCCCCCCCTACTGACAGCTGCCATGGCAACCAGATAATCAGTGTTCTTCACTTCACGTGTCGGTGCTCTCTGAGTTACGGCTGATCGCTGTAGATTGTGGCTCTGATGGTAAATTTCCAGAGTTGGACACAGTAACTCTGATGATGTCAACCCAATCTAATGAAGAAATCTGTTTAGCTGCATTATAGGAAATGTGATTCAGTGTTTTGCGACTTGACCAACTGTATACAGGGTTCCTACAAAGACTTGAAAGCCTGTAAATCATTTATTTTAACCGATATGTTGTCAAGTTTAGGAATATGCTTGTAGTATTTCAATATACTCCTTGAAAAATACTTGATTTTTAATATAATCTGGTGTTTCATCATCTACTCAATCAGAGACCTGGAAAGCTCTTGAGTCTTTCTCTTAAAAAGCTGTATGAACCATGAGTATACTTAACAGCAAAAGTCAGGATATCTCGCAATGTTTGACGATTATTTCTTTAAATCTAACCTCCAACTTAATAGAAGCATAATATTTTAAATGCAAATGAACCCTAAGTAACACATGTAGACATACAAAAAATTAACACTGAATTTGTCGTATTCTCACAATTGAGCAAAACAAACTCCACTCAAATAAACTCCAAACACACGTACAAGCGTCCTGCCTGTGCTGCTGTAACCTGCCAACTGTTTCTCCACGGTAGAAGCTGATCGCGTACGGCCACATCACCGGCAACGCCCCGGACAGCAGAACCCCGGGCAAGAGGCTCATCGACCGGCTGGTGGAAACCATCTGCAACTGCTTCCAGGGCCCACAGACAGACGAGGGAGTGCAGCTACAGATCATCAAGGTACGGCCCAGCTCCTCTCCACTCACCTGGCAGCCTTCAGGTCCTCCAGCTGTCCGTGATGTGTACTTGACACCTGATCAGGTCACGCCGTCAGGACTTCACCGTAGTGCAGAAAATCAGTTTCCACACGTGTTCTTAAGTGAGGCGCTACATGCATATCTTGCTATGTCATATTGTCAGCTGCTTGCAATCATTTACTGTTATTCCTATGATCTCACAGTAGCTTAAAGAAAAGCACTTTCTGTGAGAAAAGCCGCCGTTGTTAACTAACCAGTTCTGTGACTGTGGCCAGAATCGCCCAAACACTGGCTTTCTTGTAGCAGCATTTTTCTAATAATAAATTTGAAGGGGTTTTTTTTTTTTTGGACTGACTTTCATTTGTTGCACCTTTTTGTTTCTTCTGGTTTGTTTTTTTGAATCTCAAGACCAGAAAAGCTGCAAAGTTTAATTGAGTTGTGACTTTTACTTTATGAACAGCTTTCACATGCTAGCTAGACATGCTAGATATCCAGCGTTGTCATTTTGGTGTTTGTGGGAAAGGATCGCTGTAACATAAAGTTTCGTTTAGTAATGTAGATAATTACATCCTAATACATATCTCATTTATTCACTTGTTCCTCGTCCGTTCTTTGGCTTGATCACCTGGTTTCTGTTTGTTCAGCAGGTGTGATTCATAGCTGCTGTTTAGAGAGTGAAATCCACGTCATGGTTGGTTGGAAAGGGCAAAGTCTCTGCTGGTGTAAGAAGTTTTATCACTGTTGACAAAAGATTTTAAGGGCAGATTAACAACGTTCACCACTGAAGGGGACCTGAATGTCAGTGCAGTCTATGTAGACTGACTAGTACAAACGTGAACACAGAATCAGCTGTGTGGACGTCTTTCTAATCATTTTCTTTAATTTGAAAATGATCTTTTATCCAGATGGAAATAAGCAGCAAATGTACAGCAGCAGAGTACGAGAGCAGTAGCGCTGTGTCTTTAATGTGCCACTTGAGTGAGGAAGTCGAGTGATGATTCAGCAGGTGCAGCGTCTTCTAAACACAAGACATCCTGTCTGATAACTCTTTACTTCCTTTTCTCCGTCCAGGCCCTGCTGACGACCGTGACCTCCCCGCACATAGAGATCCACGAGGGCACGGTGCTCCTTACTGTCAGGACCTGCTACAACATCTACCTGGCCAGCCGCAACCTCATCAACCAGACCACCGCTAAGGCCACGCTCACTCAGATGCTCAACGTTATCTTCACGCGCATGGAAAACCAGGCTGTTAGTTCACTTTAACATTGCTGCGTTACATCTATCCACACAACCGAGGCCAGACTCTCCCACCAGCATCTGAAGCTGGTGCTTCTATCAGCTGCGCTACCAGAACACACCACAGGAGTTCCCCACTATGCTCCGCCAACTCAGCCATGTTCGTTCACTGCACCTGCACGACCCTCGCATGTAGTTAAGCTTCCTAATTATAACAGCCCCTTCCACAGCTACAAGCATGGCCATAAACACAGCAGCACATATGCCACGTCCACCTGATCACAGCCCAACTCAACTTTATTGATATAGCACCTTTCATACAAACATGCGAGGTTAAAACAGCACAGACACACAAGTAAAAAAGAAAAAGCACAAAACAATAGAATTTTGTAAGACTAATTATTACAACAGTAAAATGTTAAAAATAGATAAAATTCAAAAAGTGAACACAAGGAAAACAATTAGCATGAAAACTAATGATTAAGACTTAAAGACTAAGGCGATAATGAAACATCAACTGCAAAGATGCAGACCTGACAACATCATAACTAATGTTAACAGCAATGCAGGAACATCGTTGTGAACCTGCAGTGGCTAACAGACCAACATGGGCAATTTCCACTAATGAATAAACTGAAGGCTACCACATTACATCAGTTCCCATCGTGTAAAACAGTTTACATGGCTCTTCTTCTCCTTCTGCTGCCTCCTCAGGCTCTGGAGGCTCAGGAGCAGGAGAAGGACCAGCTGAGTCTGCCCCCGCAGAACCCGTCCCCAGTCCCAGGTAATCGGAGGTCCGGATCACCCCGGTCTGACCGGACGCCCACTCCGGAGCCCCAGAGCTCCCCGTCCCCAGCAGCCAGTTCTCCAGACCTCACTACCTCCAACACCACCAGCTCCACGCCCCCACCACCAGCCCCTGACCAGGACCAGGACCAAGCGCCATCAATCAATGGAGAAGCTGAGGGCAGCAACGCTCCGATGAATGGGGGAGCGGAGCAGGTCACGCCATCAAGAGGTATGTGTTGAGTTGGCCTCTGGCTTTCGGTTTTAATTTTGAGTTCTGATTCAACTTGAAAATCTTTCAATTTGTTTTTTGTCTAACTCTTTTAGGAAAGTCTGCTTTCATGTAAGAGCTTCTTTAATCTTCCTGACCATTCTTACTCCTTCTTTGTTTACATCAGATTCAGTTTTTGAAGATGAAGGTGCAGAAACATCCCCCACAGCTGCTGAGCCAGCTGAGCAGAGTCCTCAGAATCCGGCGGCGACTGAAGGAGAGCAACAGCTGCACAGTGGATCAGGTCAGAACCCGTTTGTGCTTATTTTACTTTAGTTATTCTCTCTCAATGCACTGATCATGAAAATGTCCGTTCTGTCCTCTCGCCCAGGAGGTGAGCACCCAGCCCAGACAGAGGTGCCCCCCTCCGGAGTCAGAACAGAGGGTCAGCAGATGAACGGCATCATTGAGGACCGCTCTTCTGTTTCCTCCACAGACATGCTGGTGAGCATATTAATAACATTAGTTATTAATCAGTGTGCTGCTTACCTGAGTGAACTTCATGAATGTTTTATACATTTGTAAGTGTCTGCGTGTATACAGGCGGTCTCACCTACTGAAAATATGTTGTCTGCGTGTGAGACATGGCCAGAAAGCTTAACTTCCTTTCTCTGCTTTTTTTGATTTCTATCAAGCAACACTGTTTACTTCCTCTCATCAGTCACAGTTGAGCCAAGGCCAGTTGAAGATTGGTAGAGAGAATTCCAGCTCTGATGGAAAAAGTAGTGAAATGCATTGCTGCTTCCAGGATGTGATGCGCAAAGTATAATGAGGAGCATTGTTGAACATTGTTGAGCTACAGAAAGGAGATACTCCAACCTCACGCAGTGCACCAGCTCAGCAACCGTTCAGGGCTGGACGAGTCAGAGCTGGTGCTTTCCTTGTTTTTATCTAGACGTGTTATTTGCATTATAAGTAAAGAGACTTTTCTTTATCTGTGTCAGGATGCTGAGGCCCTGCAGGGACCCCACAATGCCGCCCGTTTCTCTCACATCCTGCAGAAAGACGCCTTCCTGGTGTTCCGCTCTCTGTGCAAACTCTCCATGAAGCCCCTCGCTGATGGACCTCCAGACCCAAAGTGAGTCTTTCTTTTTTATTTTTACACATGACCTCTAAATTTAAGCCTCAAGTTTTCCATAACATTCAGAGGTAGAGTAAGTTCATATTCCATGTGTCCGTGACAACGTATTTTTATCGTGCTAC
Organism: Gadopsis marmoratus; assembly: GCA_036023855.1. Lineage (NCBI taxonomy): Eukaryota > Metazoa > Chordata > Actinopteri > Centrarchiformes > Percichthyidae > Gadopsis > Gadopsis marmoratus. The sequence goes on from JAVQJF010019838.1 coordinate 7,025, forward strand.
AGTTTGCCAAAATAAATACAGATACCGTCCTCTTCCGCACAGGGCTTCACACCCGTCTCCTCAGGTGAACTTGCTCTTTTCCACCGTGGTGTGGCCCTGCCACCTCCAGTTACTGTAACATGAGAGCCTGAGCCAGTCGGTGCGAATAGGCCACAGTAAACTGAGACCGAAAACAAAGCTCATTCTGGTCCACTTTAAATAAATGCTAGGATGAAACACCGTTCTATTATTAAGTGCCTTGTGTCTCGCTCAACCTGGAAAACTGGAACACTATTTATTGATGGTACATCATATGCTTCTTCAGTGTCGTTGTCTATGTCCCGTTCACTTCCTCTCCTCTGCAGGTCCCATGAGTTGCGGTCCAAGATTGTCTCCCTGCAGCTGCTGCTCTCCGTGCTGCAGGGCGCCGGGCCGGTGTTTCGCACTCATGAGATGTTCGTCAACGCCATCAAACAGTATCTGTGCGTGGCGCTGTCCAAAAATGGTGTCTCCTCTGTGCCTGAGGTCTTTGAGCTCTCACTGGCCATCTTCCTCACCTTGCTTTCCCACTTCAAGGTCCACCTGAAGATGCAGATTGAGGTGCAGACTAAAGACTGGAGAGGGAACCTGTTATACTTTAAAAACGTTTGTTGCAACATTTATCTTTGTGCAGCTTTGTTTGATTAAAGCAACTACGCTGACGTTTCATCTCCTCTCGTCCACGTGGCCTCAGGTGTTTTTCCGGGAGATTTTTCTGACCATCCTGGAGACATCGACCAGCTCCTTTGAGCACAAGTGGATGGTTATCCAGACACTAACACGCATCTGTGCAGGTACAAGAATTGTGTTGCAACAAGTTTTTATCAAACTAAAACAAAAAGAATAACCACACAAAAAAATGAAACACAAAGTAAAGCCCTCTTCAGATATGGAATACATCAGGCTTTTACAGCGATGACTTATGTTAACGTAACGTACAGCTTTATATAGACGTGACAGGAGCTTCTGGAAAACAGCGGTGAGTTGAATGAAGGAAGAAGAGTGATTTCTGTTCCCTCACAGGCTGCAGTGATGGATTTTAAAATGAATTTCCATTGAAGCCTTAATTAATGACCGCTGTGTTCTCTTCATACCAGTCATCATTTCTATTGAATCATTTATTAGACAGAATATTCTGTCTGTTTTATAATGTCCAACAGTGCATAAACATAGAATACCAAGAGGTGGTGTTTGAGGCCCCCCCTCCTCCCGGAGGAGAACCAACAGTAGCAACCAAATAATAACGATGTTGTAGTTATTGCATTTTCATTAGCTCTAGCATTAGCCACATGCACACCAGGGCGACCTGATAAATGTTTCTGCTGCTGTAAATCAAGTTATTATAATTACTGACCGCGTCAGCCAACAGTGTAATATATGTTTTATACCCCCCCCCTCCCCAGATGCCCAGTGTGTGGTTGACATATACGTGAACTACGACTGCGACTTGAATGCAGCCAACATTTTTGAGCGCCTTGTCAACGACCTGTCTAAGATTGCTCAGGGCAGGAGTGGGCAGGAGCTCGGGATGACTCCTCTGCAGGTACACGCACACTCAAGGCTTCGAGGTTCAACACCAAGTTTGGATTAAGTAGGTTATCTTTCAGGTACAGACAAAAGCTCTAATAGACCTAATACTCCACTAATAATGGGATTAGTAGCTCAACCTGAATAACGACGCCTCATGTAACCAGTCGGGTTGAGACTGGTGGTGTAAGCGTTTCATAATGGCTTCAGTAGGAAAATATTGGCATTTAATAATAACTATGTAAATGCTTAAACTGATCGTTTCTTTCTGGTTGGAATAAACAGCGGGCGGAACCACTGTGCACGTGGCAAAAACTTCTATTCTGATTAAATGCTTTGGGGCATGCAAACACATCTTATCGATTACTTTATTTAACTTCCATGCAAACAGTTGAGTCTCTTAATTAGTATTTCAGTTGGGTGGAAGAAATACTTTCTGTGTAACCACAGCTAGTGTTTAATATTTATATTTTACATCCTAGTTGTGAAGCTGTTCTTTAAATATAAAAATGAAAGGCACGTAGTTGTAATGGCTGAGGCAGGACCCTTCTGGTCATAGTCTCCTAAGTCATGTGTTGTAACACCACCTGCATGTGTGAGTGCGAAATGAATTGGGTGGTTGTGTGATGTACACAGGAGCTGAGCCTACGTAAAAAGGGTTTGGAGTGTCTGGTGTCCATCCTCAAATGTATGGTGGAGTGGAGCAAAGACATGTACGTCAATCCAAACCTTCAAGCTAACCTGGGTAAGTGTGCAGTGGACGGTAAATATGTGAACAATGCCAAGGAGACGGAGGATGTCTAAGCATGTGTATGATTTGTTTGCAGGCCAGGAGCATCCATCAGACAGTGAGGGTGGAGAGCTGAAGCTCCCAGAGCAGCTGGGGGGGCGTCGAGACAGCATCAGCTCTCTGGACTCCACCGTCTCCTCCAGCATTCCGGTTTCCCAGGCCGACCACCCGGAGCAGTACGAAGTTATCAAACAGCAGAAGGACATCATTGAGCACGGCATCGAACTGTGAGCCCTTTTTCTCAACCTGGTTAGGATTTACATTAGAAGTACTCAGGATCCCTGGAAACGTTGCCTGTTATGGTTTTTGTTGTTTAGAGGAGATGAGCGTTGACGTTTTCCTCTGTTCTCTCCCCAGCTTCAACAAGAAGCCGAAGCGTGGTATCCAGTACCTGCAGGACCAGGGCATGCTGGGGGCCACAGCCGAGGACATCTCCCAGTTCCTACACCAGGAGGACAGGCTAGACACTGTGAGGGATTACACAAGCTGTATCCTCAAGCACCAAAACAAAAGTGCATTCAAGTTAGTAACTTTACCTCTGCATCCACAGACCCAGGTGGGAGAGTTCTTGGGCGAGAACATCAAGTTCAACAAAGAAGTGATGTACTGCTACGTGGACCAGTTGGACTTTTGCGGACGGGACTTTGTCTCGGCGCTCAGAGCGTTCCTGGAAGGCTTCAGGCTGCCTGGCGAGGCCCAGAAGATTGACAGGCTGATGGAGAAGTTTGCTGCTCGATACTTAGAGTGCAACCAGGGGTAAGGTCATATTAATGAAAGTATAAGTGCCTTGAGAGATTTGAATTAAAAACAAATGAAATGTGAGACCAGTGCAGCTACTATCTGTTGATATCTGTTGCCCTGATATTTGCCCCTCTTTTGCAGACAGACTCTGTTTGCCAGTGCAGACACTGCCTACGTGCTCGCTTACTCCATCATCATGCTCACCACAGACCTGCACAGTCCTCAGGTGAGAAGAACTGGGCCCACTGTTTCATCGAGGATGCGTTTGTGTTTCTCTGTGAAATGTTTATGACTTATTTGCAGCCCTTTTTAAAGCACTAAAAGGTTAATTTAATATGTATTTTAAGGAGAGCAAAAACAACCCTGTGTTTAAAACAATGCAAGGAAATGCTTTGGTGGGGGTAAATGATCATTTTGACACATCAATGTCATTTCCACAAGTGACGACTAAATCGTTACGCGCAGCCCTACTGATTAAATGTTTAAAGGGCTTTCCATGACTGCTTCAGGTGCTGACGAGACGATGAAATATGATCCAGGAAGTGCAGTTTCAGTGACAGATTCATGAGCTTGAATGTTTATCAGACACCAAAACACAGCACAGCAGTTTGTAACTTTCAGACAGGATTTAACAACTCAGGAGAAGTTACCACGTCGACACTTGTTTTATTTTTTGGTACGCCAAACTGCAAGGTAAACGGTATGAACGCAGCACAAAATAATCTACTGGCACTTGCATGTATTTGATTGGCCACAGCTGCCGGATGACATTGCGTTGCATTCTGGCAAAAGTCAAAGTTCAACTTTGTTGCTGGATGACCCCACGTTTGTTCGCCGGACGCAGTGTCAGCGCAGCTGCTGCACCTGACAGACCACTGACAGAGTGCACCTAAAATATAACGACTGGGAAAAGCAGGTGTAAAATATGGTACAGAGAGTATAGCCTGCTATATTTTTATTCAAAGGAGTTTAAAATGTTTACCAAAAGTGCTCCACATTCATTTTCTTACTTTCTTCGGTCACTGAGCTCATGTCTTCCTCTTGCGGGATGAAAACATGCTTGCAGTTCCAAAACTGTCTTCTCATTAACTTGTATTCAAAGTGCAGCAGCAGAAAACACTTTGTTATGGCTCCACTGCTTTCCACAGACAGCAACTGTGGCTGGGTTCATTAGGTCTGTAGGTCAGTAAATACCCCGTTAAACAGCAAATATTGCCCAGCGTATAAAGACCAAACAATGATGGACGCTATCACCTGATTGCAGCATGTGTGTTTGTTAATTTTGCAGTACCAATCCCATACTGCCAGTTTCCTACCATTCAATGAATCCAGCGGCCTTTCTGGATCTTCCTCTGTTATTTCTGCAGGTGAAGAACAAGATGACAAAGGAGCAGTACATCAAGATGAACCGTGGCATTAACGACAGTAAGGACCTGCCTGAAGAGTATTTATCTTCCATATACGATGAGATTGCAGGCAAGAAGATTGCCATGAAGGAGAGCAAAGAGTTTTCAATCACCCCAAAGTCCACCAAGCAGAGTGAGTGTGTCTCCTATCACATGTCAGGATGAGGGTTTCTGATCACTCTGTCAGTGTGGTGTCTCCCCTCATCTCCCTGAAACTATTCACTGTTTGCTGATGAACACAAAAGCCTCACAAACCTGTGTATGTTCTCCTCCCATCAGGTGTAGCCAGTGAGAAGCAGCGCCGCCTGCTGTACAACGTGGAGATGGAGCAGATGGCAAAGACCGCCAAAGCTCTGATGGAGGCTGTCAGCCACGCTCAGGCGCCCTTCTTCAGCGCTACACACCTGGAGCATGTCAGGCCCATGTTTAAGGTGTTTTGTACTTTTTATCTTTACACTGAACCTGATCTTTGATCAGTGTGATGCATACGGAGTGCTGCATGAAAGCGTTCTAAACCGGAAATGAGTTAGCATTTTACACTTCAAGTGCCCTCGTCTCAAAGTCAGTGGGTTTCCGGTTGGATGTCTAATGTCTGTGGTTAACACAGATTAAGAAATGTTTTGTTCTACAACATAAAATACATCAGTAAATAACCCACTTGTGAATTTTGAAGCTTTTAGATGGCTCTATATAAAGGCGGTTGCTAACAAGCGGCTAAATGAGACGTCGGAGGTTGTCGGGGAATTTAAACGTCACGCCGAACACAGAAACTCATGGACTCACTCGTCCTCCTTCACAGCCTCGCTGGGTTTAAACTGCAAACTGTTTCCCAAAGGCTTCTGAACACGAGGTCAGGACGTGGAATCACGTTACAACACGAAGTCACGTGACCCTGGTGCAGCTCGTATATAGGCTAACGTTAGCTTTGTGCTTCTGGTGGTTGGTGAAGATTATCTTACTGAAATAAACATGTAAGCATCATAAACTTTAGTTTGCCACAGAGCTTAGTTTCTGCAGTAATCCACACTCTCATTGGCTGTTTGTCGAGGGAACCAGGGCGACGCTAACGTCTGGGTCGGCCTGCACAGATGCCTCATGCCTGCAGCACTGTATTGTAATCAGAGAGGCTGTTACACCAAGTAAATGAAATACCTGCCGATGCTTTGTGTGTGTTGTAGCTGGCGTGGACCCCGCTGCTGGCAGCATTCAGTGTGGGACTGCAGGACTGTGATGACCCAGAGGTGGCCTCGCTGTGCCTGGAGGGCATTCGATGTGCCATCAGGATCGCCTGCATCTTCAGCATGCAGGTCTGGACTGTAAACTGTTCATCATTATCTTCCTAAGGTTTTTTGATTTATTCTCTCCTGATACATCAGCAACGTTTCATGTTACAACTTTTAAAGTCTTCTCTGTGTTTACGACAGCATGAAAGTGTGACTGTGTGGTAACTGGCCTTCTTGTCTGTAGTTGGAGCGGGATGCGTACGTCCAAGCCTTGGCCCGATTCACCTTGCTGACGGCCAGTTCCAGCATCACAGAGATGAAGCAGAAGAACATTGACACCATCAAGACCCTGATCACTGTGGCCCACACTGATGGAAACTACCTGGGCAACTCCTGGCATGAGGTAACGCCCTACTAATAGGATTCATGTGCATTAGAAGCACACTGGAGGGTGTTGACAAAATATAAGAAACACCGCTCAGTATTCTGCACCTCAAACTACAGCATCCTAAACTACCATGAAGTTGAATGAAGGTAGGATTCTTTGCAGGGTTGTTGTATTAGATTAATAAAACCAACATGGAGACATTCCAGAAATAAATGATCTCTGCCACCTGTAAGGACAAACAGTTGGACAGTGTTTACTGACAGCCTATTGCGAAGGGATTATTGGCAAATATCATTTGGAGAACAATTGGAGGACCCCCTCCCCACCCAATGATTGTGTTCTTGCAACACAATCGTGGTTCTTAAATCGCTGTTTTCAGGGCCTTTTGTATCTTCTACTTCAGAGTAGGGACTTTCCCAGAACAAGAGGAACCTTGAGTGACATAAGTGTACAGTGATTGGTCAAAGAGATGAGCCAATGCAGCACCGGCAAGCGCCATCTTTAAAAACCTGTTTTAACAACAGCTCATTACGGTAGCCTTAATAAAAGGACAAAATGGACTGACGGTGAAGTCCAGGATTTACTGATTTTATGTGCGACGGGGGAAACGCAATGTAATTTCTGACCCGTCAAAAGAAAATGTTCTGTGTATGCTTATGTCACTTCAGCGTTCCTCTTGGTGGTTCGAAAGCAAACAGGAAAACAGCCCTTAAAGATATGTAGTTCTGGTGGGGGGCTCCCCAGTGGGCAGTTCCTCTCAGGGCGTCGCCTAGAACTGTTTTGTTTATAGCTTAGCACTGCCTTTGATGTTTGGTTAACGTTCAGTGCCCTTCCGGGGATGGCTCTTGAGGTGCTTGATAAAATACGGGCCTTGCTAAATGATGGGGGGAAAATGCATCAACCTTTTGGGCTTTATAAAAGTGCTAATTTATTTATCATTTAGATCTTGAGGTGTATCAGTCAGCTGGAGCTCGCCCAGCTGATCGGCACAGGCGTAAAGACACGCTACATCTCAGGGGTGGTCCGGGACAAGGAGGCTGGCATCAGGGGCCTACCCTCCGGCACAGAGGAGTTCATGCCCCTGGGGCTGGGTAAGACGACTTATATTCACAATTTAACCTCTAACTCTTACTCACCTGCTAAATGTATCTCTATCTTGGCGTTTCCCATCAAAACTATTAAGTTGTTGTTGTGCTTCTAATAGGAGTGCGACAGAATGTCTATTATGGACTCCAAGCAGATATTGTTTAATGTACAAACAGTGGTCAGTCAATGCGTGATGCCTGACTATACATCAGCTTGTGTTATATATGTTTGGTTTTGCAGGTAACCTAGTGGGAAGTCAGGACAAGAGACATATGGCTCACATCCAGGAGTCAGTAGGAGAGACCAGCTCTCAGAGTGTGGTGGTAGCTGTGGACAGGTAAGACAAAATACTCCCATAAGACATTAATAACATATTAAATGCAGGTTCTGCTGTATACCTGTCCTTTATGATGAATGAGGGTTTCTGTTCCATACAAATACTTAAGCTTCATTTATATTTGCAGGATCTTCACTGGTTCCACCAGACTAGATGGAAATGCAATTGGTGAGTGTTTCGTTCTTCGCCCTCACGCACAGTGTATCTGTGTACGTTACAAGTTAATGGTGGTGGTGGTGCTGTGTATTGTTTCCAGTGGACTTTGTACGGTGGCTGTGTGCGGTGTCCATGGATGAGCTGGCCTCAGCGCACCAGCCCAGGATGTTCAGCTTGCAAAAGATTGTCGAGATCTCCTACTACAACATGAACCGCATCAGGCTGCAGTGGTCTCGAATTTGGCAGGTCATAGGAGACCACTTCAACAAGGTCAGTGTTTTAAAGGTGAATCGCCTGTAGTGTTCTTGTGATGGTGCTCCCTGGCGCTTTGTGCACTCTGTTTTGTCCTGTGTTGCCCCCTTGAGGATGCGATTTATTATGGCAGCAGGCACATAAAGAGTTTCTTTACTTATGGCTGCACGTGCTGTGTGTTGCATGTGCAGGACAGACATTTTTGTTTTAATGTAAGTGAGGCACGTTTTGGGCCTAAAGTTGTACACACATGTTTACGTCCCCATCCAAAGATAAGGTACAAAGATCCAAAAAAGTGTATCAGTGATGCCATTTTAGATCTGTCAATAGAATGACTTCTGACAGACAGACACTGAACTTAAAGCTGCTATAGTCACTATGTTTAAACCAAGCGGTGGATGCAGTTTTCCTCAGCTCTGCGTAGCATTTTAGTGTCTTTCAGCTCTTTATTTTGCTTTTACCACCTGCAACGTTTTTTGCTTCAGTCTCAACCCACCCACCGTTCACCGCCTGCTCAGCACCAAACAGCAGACACACAGTTAGCTATTAGCTTGTGAGCATAGTGGAACATTTTTGGTGGAGACCACAGAGCTGAATATTGGCCAGGTGTCCAGAAACACGACTCCCAGTGAATGTTAATGCTGATCTGTATCTGCTGGATGTGTGAATAAGCAGCCGTTTGCTAACACAGTTGCCATATCAACTATATACAGTGACAATAAGATGGTGTTGTGTTTACAGCGTGTTGCTCTGCCCCCAAGTGGCCAAATAAATAAATACACGCGTTTAATCATGAGTACACAGAACAATTCATTGTGATTATTTTTAGTGAAGCAGAGTAAATTTCAATTCAATTTTATTTATGTAGCACTATATCATAACAGAGTTATCTCATAGCACTTGTTAATATAGAGCAGGTCTAGGCCAACTCTATATGTATAGACCCAACAAATCCACCATGAGCAGCACCAGGCGACAGTGGCATGGGAAACAAAAAATGTGATGCATAGCTGAGCTCCGCTGACGCCCGTTGTCTTCCTACAGGTGGGCTGTAACCCCAATGAGGATGTAGCCATCTTTGCTGTGGACTCACTGAGGCAGCTCTCCATGAAGTTCTTGGAGAAAGGAGAGCTGGCCAACTTCCGCTTTCAGAAAGACTTCCTCAGGCCTTTTGAGCACATCATGAAGAAGAACAGGTAGACAATATCGCCATGCAGTATGGACCCAATACACCTTACAATTAAAGAAATCGCGTAGAACAACACACACAGCAAGAAAATAAAATAGTTAAAATAATATGACCACATTGAAAACACCGTTAAAGGAATGTTTGAATGTATTGAATAATACAAATTAAAGTGGCCTGTGGATATTCATCATAAAAAGCTGCAGTGTCATCGGAGTGAGAACGTTAACTCTCCCTCCCTCAGGTCCCCCACCATCAGAGACATGGTGATCAGGTGTGTGACTCAGATGGTAAACTCCCAGGCGGCCAACATCCGTTCAGGCTGGAAGAACATCTTCTCAGTGTTTCACCAGGCAGCCTCCGACCACGATGAGACTATAGTGGAGCTGGCCTTCCAGACCACTGGACACATCGTCAGTGAGTATGACCGCTTTCCACGGGGCAGCTGTTCGGCTCAGATGATTTTAAAGAAACAAGTGAGCGAGGTTGTGCTGCGTCAAACTGCTCAGCTGACGGTGAGACGGATCCTCTGTCCTGCTTTAGAATGAATGAGGGGAGAGATTTAAGGTCTCCTAAACCAGCCGAACAACAAAGCAGCAACTCGTTCATTCTTGTTTTCTTTCCTGCTCTTCATCACTCCTCCCTCAGTGAACACCTTCCAGCAGCACTTTGCAGCAGCTATCGATTCGTTCCAGGATGCAGTGAAGTGCCTGTCAGAGTTTGTGTGCAACGCAGCTTTTCCTGACACCAGCATGGAGGCGATCAGACTCATACGACACTGCGCTAAATACGTCTCGGAAAGGCCACAGGTGGGAACGACAAAATAATGACATTTATCTATAGTTTTCAAAACGCACATGTGATTTCTTTAAAATATAATTATGTTATGTTACACATTTGTGTCCCTGTCCAGACCCTGAGGGAATACACCAGTGATGACATGAATGTTGCCCCTGGTGATCGGGTGTGGGTTCGTGGCTGGTTTCCCATTCTGTTTGAGCTCTCTTGTATCATCAATCGCTGCAAGCTGGATGTCCGGACCAGGTAGAAACACAGCTCAGCATGTAGCTCAGCATGTAGCTCAAACAGTTGACTTTTTATCACACGTTCAGCTTCATCTTTCCGCTCCAGAACGTCAGGTCTCCCCCGGTGCTTCGCCTGCCCCATGTGTTCCAAAGACAAGACAAGAAATCAAATTAAACAAAGTAAACAGGATGTAAACTGAAAGTTAACAGAACCCAAATCCTGATAACAACTCTGCTACATTACAGGCCTAAGAGAACGTTAACATGCGTTAACATTGAAATATCACTTTGGGCTCTGAAGACTTGGGGAAAAAAATAGCAGACACAATAATCAATACTGAAAATAATCATTAGTGCATTGCCTTTTTACTGAAACACTACATACATTCAACCCGTCTCTCCATCTATTGCCTGTAATAAATGGTTTAATAAACTGCTGTGTTCGAGCGCCTTGGTGGCCCAATGGTTGCAGCACATGTCATATAACCAGAGACCTTTGTTGCATGTCATGCCCCCCTCTCTCTCCCCCATTCCCTGTCGCCCTCTTCACCTCACTCTGTCCAATGATGGTGAAAACATGCCCAAATATCTGTAAAAAATAAAACACTTAAGTAATATCATCTGGTAAGCTGTTTCAGAATTTTACATTGAAAGCATATAAATCCAAAAGAACCACTTTGATTAGTTTGATAATGCCTCGTATTATTGGTCTCTCAAACACCTGTAAGTGGTCCCTCGCCATTATCAATGTTTAGCCTGAATAAAATTAAGAGTAACAATGTAGTCAAATCAGTAGAGTTGAAACAGCCTCTTCTCACATTGTATTGCCAGTGATATCGAGCCCCGTTTGTTCGTGCTGCTCTGCAGCAACTCGACTGATGACCTGTTTGTTTGCTCCTGACAGAGGTCTCACGGTCATGTTTGAGATCATGAAGAGTTACGGTCAGACCTTCGAGAAGCATTGGTGGCACGACCTCTTCAGAATCGTCTTCCGCATCTTTGACAACATGAAGCTCCCTGAGCAGCAGACCGAGGTCCCGAGATGATGTGTTTCCACCTTAAGAACTGTCAATCATTTATATACACATACGGAACGAAAAGAGATTTTTCTGCTCATGTTTGTTTCTTGTCTGCTTCCAGAAAACGGAGTGGATGACGACAACGTGTAACCACGCGCTGTATGCCATCTGTGACGTGTTCACCCAGTTTTATGAGCCTCTCAGTGAAATCCTGCTGGCTGACATTTTCACACAGCTACAGTGGTGTGTCAGGCAAGGTGGGTGTCCCAATCCATGTAGACGCTCAGAATTGTCACCTGTCTACACAACGAGCAAATAACGCTCATAAGCCAGAGAACACCCACTATGCTATGTCAGATTTTACAAACTAGATATCTTGGCGCTGCGCTGAACAGCTCGCTTGCGGTTAGGGACAGCAGTTAGGGACTGTGCAAAAATTATTCCAACTGAAACACGTTTCTGTCAGTAAAAAAAAAAAAAAGCTTGACCCTTGGGTTGGAAACAAAATTGCAACCTGACAAAAGGTACGATAGAGTAGCAGGGATGTAGATATTAAGTCTATTGACTGTTTGCTCTCCGGAGCTGATGGTGGCGCTAATGCACCTGGATGCCAACTGCTGTAAGACTAGAAGAAGAAAATTCCAACCCCTTCCCTCCACAATCTAAATAACAGTATTGAGTTGGTACAATTTGTTTCACCATTAGTAACTAAAAGTGCATATATTATTTACGACTGGACCTGACTCACAATCTTGTCATTGGATTTGGATGTTCAGTGTCAATATTGGACTATTTGTTCTTTTTTTTTCTTTCTTTAAAAATAAACTATCTAGCGACACTTTATTGAACTGCCAGATCATTGAACAGGGTTTGGCGAGACGTTCAGAGTGACAGAGTGTTCATGTAATATAGTAAACGAGCCAAGTTAGCCCTCCGAGCCAACGCGTGCTTACGACACCAGATATCAAACAAAAGCCAGAGACTAAATTCTGTTAAGTTGCTGTGAGCTGTAACTGCACAAGGCATATAAGGTTATCTCAGAGCCTGAGATAGCGAGGCCTCCATCTCACTCAGACTCACCTTGGGACCGGGTCCACAGCTGCCTGGACCCGTCGCTGACATCGTCACTGGAATAATTTTACCCCAGAGAGCAGCATGAAAGCGAGGAGCGCTCACTCTGCAGCTACACCGACTGACAAACAAACCGACCTACAACTGGACTGAGAGCTCTTCCACTTATGATTTGAATCTTCAGCTTTCAGGGGGAAGCCCTAAAATAATTTAACACGGTGTTCTCTTTTAAACCTAAACTTTCATGTAGTCACTTAATCACACATTAGGAGCTGAATAATCTTTTTGCTAAAGTTAATTCAGTTTTATTGATATAGAACCATATCACAAAAGTTATCTCATAGCACTTGTTCATACAGAGCAGGTCCAGACCGACTCTTTATATATAGACCCAACAATTCCCACCGTGAGCAGCACCAGGAGATAGTGGCAAGAACCAGAATCAGACTCTGGGTGGGCGCTCATCTGCTTCGACCGGTTGTTAACACAATAACATGGCCGAACATTCCAGCAACTCCATTTTTCAAAGCAACAGTTATTAACTGCTCTATCAGTGTTGAAGGGGGGGCGGGAGCAGCTGCGATGTTGAGCACCAGCATACCAACATACCACGACCTGCTCCTCGTATGTGCAAACCTACTTGGCAATAAATCTGATTCTGATAAAGTTGGATCAGATGATGATGATGTTGTAGCCTGAACAGAATAAATTAAATTAATTATAACTCTTGGATGAGTAAAAAAAATTTAAAAGACCCTCCCATACCTTCACAAGAAAGTCAAGACTACCCTCCCCTGTGAGCAGATGTGCTCTGAGGGTGTTACTTGTCGTCCACAGACAACGAGCAGCTGGCTCGGTCGGGGACAAACTGCCTGGAGAACCTGGTGATCCTGAATGGGGAGAAGTTCAGCCCCGAGGTCTGGAACATCACCTGCTCCTGTATGCTGGAGATCTTCCAAAACACCAGCCCTCATGCGTAAGTCCTGAACCGCTGTGCTGTTTAGTTTCAGGTCAGTCGGCTCCGAAATGAACATCTTATTTACAGACGTACTGCACATTAAAACGTGTTTTCTGAGCTGTAAACTAAATGATGTGGCTGTTCTGTGATGAAACGCATCAGTGCTGCTGTTAATATTCACATTTCTTACATAATGTATAAAAATCTGCATTTCATGGGTTGAAAATGTCTCAACGCGCCATCTACTGTTTTTAATCGGTGTTAGCCTGCGAGGCCAACGCTGACGTGGAGTCGCCTGGCCCTGTCTACGTCAGGAAATCTATATTAAAAAAAGACTAATCGGTGTCAGGGGCCACGCCCTGTACCGCTTTCTAAATGTGCTGGGAGAGAGGGTTCCAGCTGTATTTAATTTTATCACACTTTATGTGCACTGTTTTTTAAGACAAAACGCACGGTTGTCTTCGTGGGAGGTTGATGAGACATTTAGGGATCAAGGCTTAAAGGTTACTGTGCTGTAATGCTGCTACAGCAACACCTGAGTCCTGAGCTGCCGTTCTGTTTGCTTTTCACCTCAGTTTGTTGACTTGGAGACCTGCTGGACAGGAAGACGAAACTGCTGATGGCAAGCATTTTGTAAGAACAAATTCTCTAACAATAATTACAGAACGTACAGCAGTTTCATACTCATATACTGCTTTTAGCCAACGAAAGGACTGACTAATGTATCTGCCATATCTAACTTGGTCATGTCCGTGCTGTACGCCTCCAGGATGCTGATTTTGACAGCCAGTCCCAGAGCAGCTATGACAGAGCTCTGTCTGAGAGGGGACACAGTCAGATGTCCAGCGATGACACCTGGAAGGGCAAGTCCAATGCTAGTGAGTACACCGCATTCACACGTTCATCCCCAGTGCAAACTCAGGTTCAACCCGGAAATCTATTTGAAAAACGGAAATGGCATCATGGATTTCACCTGTTATATTACACATTTGCACCATCAAACAGCTCTTACTGCTTTTTGTCCCTCTTCAAAGTCCGTTTGGTTTTTTTGTTGTACAGGAGTTTCAGACCAGAAGCTGTTTGCAGGGCTGCTGATTAAATGTGTCGTACAGCTTGAACTAATCCAGACCATAGACAACATTGTCTTCTACCCAGCAACCAGCAAGAAGGAGGACGCTGAGAACATGGCTGCTGCACAGGTAGGTACAACAGCTTACTGTACTGCCCTCCAGTATTTTTAAACCTGGGCCCTATTTTATATTTAATAGGTACAGAAGTTTTGGAATTGTTCCAGTAGATCACCTGAGCCACCAAACAGGCTGCAACCTGCGCCTTTTAAAGTACTTGTGTTTGCCACCGACAGGCTCGGGTAGTTATTGCATGTGTCTGACAACATTATGGGATGGGTCCCTGCAGAGACGGACCTTTATCTTAAAGAGTAAAATCCCTTCTGTTCAACCAGAAGCTCTGAAATGTCACGAGCGGTTGAGTTGTTGCAGGAAGATCTGTAAACCCTGGCTCTACAGAAAGGATCTTACTCTTTAACAAAGAGGTCCGTCTCTGCAGGGATCCATCCCATAATGTTGTCAGACACGTGCAATAACTACCCGAGCCTGTCGGTGGCAAATACAAGCACTTTTAGTGGGCGGACTTTACAGGCACAGTTTCCCCTAAGGATCATGTTGCAGCCTGTTTCTCAGCTACTGGACCAATTCCAAACTCTTTGATAACTATTACTCATTTAGACCCCAATATGTAAAAATAGTATAATATAATACATGTGTAACAGTTGAAACGGTGAACAAGAGGAACCAAGAAAAGATATAGTCTCTTTGCCATGTTTTGTATGGGGAAGTGATCGTGCTTTGATCAGTGTCGGTGTATTCTTACTGTCTGAATCTGTCCTCCCGTCAGCGAGACGCTCTGGAGGAGGCTGAGGGAGGCGAGGCGGGTCAAGATCAGGGGATGTACAGACACATGACATCTGCACACCTCTTCAAGTTGCTGGATTGTCTGCTGGAGTCGCACACCTTTGCTAAGAACTTCAACTCCAACAATGAGCAGAGGACGGCACTCTGGAGGGCAGGTAAATGCAAAGGATATCCTTTTCTGATGGCGGCCTTTTACTATCTTTTGCACTTTAAAATAAGTCTCTATTTTCTAGCTTCACACCTTAAGAAGTCCATAATGAGGCGTAATGTATAATCCTAGTTTTAATATTACCATTTACGAGGTCATCTAAAATTTGTTTTCGGTATCGCGAACGTGTTGTTGCCTGAATTGAACCTGAAAACTTTGAGTTTCTGGACGACGTCTGCTGAGTGAGAACCCTCTACCCAGGCACAGAGGGTTCTCTGGTTGCATTATAACACTGAAGATGTCTGAAGAAACAGGCAGACATCTGAAGTTACATCTCTCCTCCGTTGCTGTTTAGTGCTGTCTTCTGCATTTTCTTCCTCAATTAGAGAGATGACAGGAAATAAGGGCCGAGAGAAAGACGTGCAGCAAAGGTCCCTAACCAGACTCAAACCAGGAGCATTGTGGTTCTTGGATCGCTGGAGATGCAGAAAGGAACAGGAGGGGGGAGAGGGTTATGACCTGCAATGAGGTCCAGAATGAAACCAAACCTGTTGTTGTTTCTTAATAATGAGTCTCTCTTTTGCTCTCAGGCTTTAAAGGAAAATCCAAGCCCAACTTGTTGAAGCAGGAGACCAGCAGTCTGGCCTGCAGCCTGAGGATCTTGTTCAGGATGTACTCTGACCCTCAGCTGCAGGACTCATGGCCTGACATCCAGACACGCCTGCTGCTGTGAGTTTCCTCAGCGTGATCACCTGGTATTTGACACAGCTGAGATGGCCGGTGTTTCGTTAAAAGCTGAGGCTGCGTACTCAAAGGGCATGAAGGTGTATTTGTTGGGGACTATTTTCAGCCACGGATTTGCTATAGTACCTTTGAAACCCTAAATCTAATCTGGTGGCCAGCACTTTTACACGTAGGCGTGGCTGTTACGGATAGTAGTAACCGTGTCAAAGCGAATAGGAGAGTGACGTCATATCTAATGCGACACAGTAAACAAAGAAACACTTGGACGACTTTAGATGCATTTTTCATGTTCTTCTTCTTGGCTGTTTACTACAACAAGGAAACAAGTTTAGTTTGAGAGAAGGCTGCAGGCAGCAAGGAAGAACACTACGAGAGTTTGGTTAATACTACTTCAGAGCTCAGACGACCAAGAAGTGACCAGTCTGTTGACCAATCAACAGACTGCAGTATTTCTAGCTCCGCCTTTATGTCCAGGGACACAGGGCTCACGACAGAGCAGGATGTAATGGAGTGATTCTGTTATTACCTTGGAACGTTTGCCAAAATAAGCGTTCTAATGTGTAACTGCTTGGCGAAACGCAGCAGCGGGACGATGCCGTAAACCCAGAATAAACCCCAGTTCTGACACAGTTGGTGTTTATTTACCTCAGCTTCACCGTGTAACCAGGCAAAAATGCATCGGCAACATTTTGAGAAAGTGGAGACCAGCATTTTTTTGTGTTTTTGTTCAGAATAAGGAAAAAAACAATATTGTAAAAATGCATCTTTACAAATTTAACAGGCAGAAAATCCACTTTCTCAGAATGTTGCCGATGTGTTTTTTGCCTGGTTACACGGTGAAGCTGAGGTACATAAACACCAACTGTGTCAGAACTGGGCTTTATTCTGTCTTGAGTGAGCTGTTTCGACACATGGCTCATACCTCATTATATATTTATGAACAGCACACTGTAGTGTAGCGTATACTGGCACGATACAGCAGCTGCACTGGGGAACCGAGAATACAGATGTGTGGCGTTAATCATGAAATAACTTGTTGCTGTCGTTCTGGATGTGGAGCCTCGGCCTTCTTTTAAAATAATGAGAATAATAATGATGACATGACATTTGTGATGCATCAGTGTTGTGTGCGTCGTCTCTGTCAGGGTGTGCAGCGAAGCTCTGGCCTACTTCATCAGTCTGACCTCAGAGAGCCACAGAGAGGCCTGGAACAGCCTGCTGATGCTGCTGCTCACCAGGACGCTACGACTGCCTGATGATAAGGTAGGAACGCACACACACGTTCTGGATCAGAACTCTGTCCGCCTGAATTCAGTCTGAACCAGAATCCAGAATAAAATGGAGGCCTTGGCCAAAAAACACATGGAAAGTTGATGGGTTTTTTTTGTTTTTTTTTAAAGTCCACTAGTTAAAAATGTGTGCGCCTAGATCTCTTTAGAATTTAGTTTTTATTCTCAGTGAGATGATATTAGTTTAATGATGTAACAGGAATAAGTCAAACATAAATTAGATAAATAATGAAAGTCAAATAAGAAACACAGAGACTTGACAATGGGATTCATAGAAATAAAATAACTATACATCCACATATTTATATTAAGGTTTAGAGGGATTAGGGGTTTATTTGTCGCTTCAAACTCTTTTATATTCCTTTCTTTCAGATGTTGGTGATATTTAGAGAGAATGAGTCATACTCTGTGTGATTCACTGATGAGTCATGGCCCATGACTCAGGGTTTCTTTCCAGAGCATTTCAGGCCCAAAATGTGCAGCAGTTTTTCGTTGAACCACCCAGGATGCAGCTTGAAGCATCAACAACCATCCTAACAGTATTCTCTTGTACAAGGCCTGCTGTGAATTTTGGGAGGGTTGTTGCTACAAGCTTATTTGCCTGAATGCAATTTTTGTAATTCAATGAAATGCAGCAAAAACATGCATATAAATGGCAATAATATAATAATCATCTATGATATAAATAACTCTTTGGCCTTCCGGCAGCAGAGCAAGCACCCGTCCTTTTTGGGTTAGCAGGGATTAGATACAGCATGTCACTTGGTTGAATTGTGGTGCTGATTTACATTTTCTTACTGTTTTCCAGTTCAAGCCCCACGCTTCCTTCTACTACCCTCACCTGTGTGAAATGATGCAGTTTGACCTGATCCCAGAGCTGCGGGCCGTCCTCAGGCGCTTCTTCCTGCGCATCGGCTCCGTCTTCCACATCGCCACTCCTGAGGGGCCGCCTGCCTAGACTCCCACATCCGGGGGGGGGGGGGATGAAGGAACTGCGATGACAAGCAGATCACAGGTGGGACACGTAAGAGACTACTTTCGCACAGGAACAGATTCCAGAGGAGCTGCGATGTCGCGAAGAAGACGTAGCTTTTCTGTCTCCGTTCAGGACTCTGCATCAAAGTGTTAGATGGTGTCTGCCTGTCCTTCCGCCCTCCTAAATCTCGGGGATGAACAGCACTGTGACCAGGACTCTCTGCTGACTGTAGTCATTCATCACCCCCCCCCGACTCTCATCTCAACCCGTTGGACTAGAAAACAACTGTAAACAGATAATTTATTGATATTGTTGCAAACCCTGATTTTTGATGGCTTGTTTTTCGGTTTGTTTTTTTTAAAACTTAACAAAAAACACATCTACATGCTAAAAGCAAACGAACGACACCATTGAATTTCATTTATATTTGCCCTTTGCGAGCATCTATTGGCCACCTGTGCCTGTTAGAGAAAGATGACCCCATCAGCGTCGCCCTTATTGTGAGTTTGGTGATCTAATGAAAATACATTGTAACATCCATCCCAAAGCATCGTCTGTTCCCTCGTGTGTCTGCGGTGTTCGGGAGCAGGCTGCTGCTGTTGGGACTGAAACAATCTGCATCTCTTACGCTTTCCAACATCTACTGCAGCTTTGTGTGTGAAGTCTCTGCTCTCCGTCCTGTCATCTAATTATTTTTTCTTTTAGATTTTACTTATTTATTTTGGCCACTTGCGTTCATTTGTTTCATGATCATTTCTTCGGGATAATTGCTGGTTTACAATGAATGGTCGGTTGCTTCCCTCTGTCTTGCATTCCTTTGTGTTGACCCAGTAAGCCTTCACATGGAGTCAGTCCTCCTGGCTCACAGAACCCTCCACTAATCCATCAGCTGGCCCTATATGGTGACACCGCGGTTGTCCTTTCCCCACATCTGTTGCCGACCGTTTGCTCACATATTCACGCCGCCCAGTGTACCGACGCTCTGCGTGGTTGGAGTGCCCATCAGTGTTGTCGCATTCAGCAGCAGAGTTCAACCACAGAAAGGTTCAGGTCCGGAGCCAAAACTAAACCCGGAGTCTCTGCACCCTGGATCCTTCAAAGTTAATTCCATGCCTTTTTTTTAAAGAAGGATGTGTGTAATTATTTAAAGTGCATTTAAATATTTTTTGAGAAGCATTCCTTCCCTCGCAACTATGGATGTCTACTTTTCTTCCCTAAAGCTAGGGAATATATAAATATATATGTGTGTGTATATATATATATATACATACAGTAAATGAAAAAAATGCAGACTGTAAAGTTTTCAATGTAAGATACATAGAAATGAAAGTGCTATATGGTTCTATACATAATATTGTGATGTAATCTTCCAAGCATTTGGTGAAGTAATCAATAAACCTGAATTCTGATCCACTGCAGTGACTGTTGATTCAGTTTTACGGTGGTTTAGTGCGTTCTCGCCCTCAACACAGGTGGTACTAATAACATTAATGGCTTCTGCAAGGTTTTCTGGGTCCAGGTCCATTCTGGTTGCTGGTTTTACTGTGGCACTAAAGCCGGTTTTATTCCTGCATGTTTGTTTGATGCCAGGCTTTAACTTATGTTCTCTCTTTTGGGCGGGATTTTCACCTTCTTTATGAGCTTGCAGAGGCAGACAGGAAACAGAAAGAGGGGTATGACAGACATAGATCAAACATGGTTGCAGTGGCCATGCAGCGTAACCTTTCAGCTACCAAGGTGCTCCAGTTCCTTTAAATGTAGGCGCCTCACTGACCCTCATATTTACATTTAGAATAAGCCATTGAGTTGTTGATTTAGCTATGAGAGTTAAAGAGGGGTGTCCATTTTTTTCAAGATCTCCACATGGTGGCACTGTTCTCTGTATACATCCATGTCATAAACCGGTAGTTGGACCAAAGCTCACTAGATTTTATTGATGCATAACCAAATCATCTTAGTCACTCAACTCCTGTTAAGTAAAATGTACAACTTTTTTTTGTGGGAGGGGCCAGGGAGGGGGGGGGGGGGGTGAGTAAATTGTAGTGATGTGTCGATCATGAATGAATCATTCACTGAACTACTCCTTTGTTATGAACTAGTAGGAATGAGTCCTCAGGGTAAGTCGATCATTTGGCCAATCAATCGTTCATTTTCCACGTGACAGCTGCACGGGCTCAGGATTGGACAGAAATGAGTAGCGGCCCCGGGCCCTTGTGCAAATGATTGGGGTTAATGGATCAGCACCTGCAGCGGTGGACCAGGTCCAGTGGAAGAGTCGTCGTCTGACGGGCCAATCGGTCAAATCAGGCGCTTTACTGTAAAGAGGAGAGAGACGGAGATCCAGTGACAAAGACAGAGCTGAGGAAGTGAAAACCCTTCAGGTGTCTGCAGGACCACCGGCTCCGGATGCTGACGGGGATGAACAGGAACAGAACCCCCCCCCCCTCCTCCCTGCATCACAGAGCTCATCATTGGGTTTCTGTAAACATTGCAGGCCCCCTGCTGGAGGGACTGGAGAACAGCCTCTGAGCCACACCACCACTGGCTCTAAACAGACTGTCGGACTATATCATTATTTTATTAGGGGGAATTAAATAACAAATAGCAATCAAAACTGGCTGACACAGTTTTTATATATATATATATATATATATATATATATTCCTATAAATGTATTAAAGAGAATATGCTTGTAAAAACAGACTCATTTAAGGCATTAAGGTCATTATGGAAAGGTTGAGGGCCACATGTGACATTTCTGTTTTGAGTTCTAACCTTTTTTTTAATTCTGAGATTAAAGTCAGAACTCAACACTAAATGTCACATGTGGCCCCAATTGTCTTCTGTACAGTTACGCTTCTTACCTCATTAAATAGTAAACGCAGGCTTAACAGGACAAGAGGTTTTTGGAGAAGGTTGACGAAATAAGTGAGTAACGTTGTTGTGAGGCTTATTAACGCACGTTAATTTGTAGGTAATAATTAAAATGGCAGCTTTGTGTCAAGTGGAGCAACATGATCGTTATTAGTTAAACAGACAGATGA
>JAVQJF010019844.1:0-58786 GCA_036023855.1 Gadopsis marmoratus
TAATGTTCGCTGAAGAATGTGAGGCTGCGATGGATAGATGGGCTACAAAATGTTTGATTATTAACATTGAAGACTGAGGTTTGTGTCCTGTCTCCTGCCAAAAGTCAATGTTGGTTTCCTTTAATCATGACCATGATCCATCACAAATCCTTAGCAAGTATTTTAGTTGCCTAACCATGACTGCACCCTAATACAGACAGCCTACTTTCTGTTTTGGTATGATGACTTGTTGAACCAGTTATCAAGTATATGCTCTTTCACATTACAAATGCCATCCAACTCTGAACAGGTTAAAATGTCTAATCAGAATGACTCGCACTTGCTGTGTTCAAGTGTCCTTAGATAACCACGGAGAACCTCAAACTGACACCCCGCAAGCCCCTCGCTGTCACCCGAAATGTGTCTCCTTTGCTCCAGAGGACCCCCGCTGCTCTGCGGTAAGTTGTCTGTTTTTATTTATATCGACGGGAGGGAGAGGTGGAGACAGCTGGGACGATGAGACCACACCGCCCACCCAAACACATACTTGGACATGACACTCCAGAGACGCACTGCACCTGCTGTGGCCCCTGGCACGCAAGGCTCATCTCTACAAACACCTCATCTATTAAAGACACACATACACACTCACAGCCACACACGCATACAGACACGCCAAATTCATTATTGCTTTCTATTAATTTCTTTACTTTCTCCGTTGTGTCTTCATTTACTATCTTCGTCTGTACGCTCTCGTGTGGTTGGAAAAGCAAAGAATTTAATATAAGTTTATGTTTCTCTTTTTTTCAGAAAGTCACGGTGAGATTTAAGATCCATTTGCAAGAGACACATGAGAAAACAAGCTTGTGATACACAGTGATGGAAAGGAGTCCGGTGCAGAAAAAACAAGTAACCTCGTCAAGGAGAATCCGCCCAGCAGTCAGGGGAAAAATAGGTGCTACAAATGCAGTAAAAGTAGTTCGGTGCAAGTAATGTTGTCGTCAAGTGAATGTGCTGTTCTAAGACAATGACGGTGATGATAATTTTGACATGCAGCTTGATGAGCACCTCGAGCAGCATGTGCATCAAGTTGCTTTTTCCACAGTGACAACACTGGATCCAGAGGGCACACCAGAGACTCTGATTGCCGTCGCTGCTGTAATGCTGACAGCTTAATCTTAAATCTCTGATTCAAATGATGCCACATCCTACTTTAGATCCACTCCTGTCGTTAACTCAGTCCACTGCTGCCCACATTACAAATAAAAACCAAATGGACTATGATAAAAATCTATGCCCATATGCTGGATTTGGTTACATGGGTAAAACAGAAATTTGCTAGTTCACATATTTCTTTTTCTACCGTTATGTGGTCATTTATACATTTGTGGTATGTTCTAAAAATGGCCGTTAGGGCAAAAGGTAATTACCTGTCTGGAAAGCTCCAGGCCCATGCAGGTTTTTGGCCAATTCACTGGGATGGAGGATGGAGACGGGGGGATTGTTTATTTGTTAAACGTGGTTATTACCTCTGTCAGGCCCCCCTTTTGAAATGCCAGGCTCTCGAATCACTGATGGCGACGTAAAAGGGAAAGTGTTTTCTTAGTCAATTTAAGCCCCAGAAAACTCAAACAATAAACAGGCTGCTCTGAAAGCTAATATTTTCTGAACTAGATATTTATTTAAAAGGCAACGTTGGAGTTGCTGCAGATTATTTGTGTGATCAAAAAGCGCTCTTCGCTGTTCAGTCCACAAAGCTTTCAAGTCGGAGCCAAGTTCAAATAAATATGGAAAACGGACTGAAGTTTAAAATCACACACAGATGATGAGGGCTGATGTGTGGAGTCACACGCCGTGGGAGCCCATGTGCTCACTGCAGGAATATAAATGGAGTTTTTAATTGTTTCTGACTCAGGTCTGTGGGCTGGGTCTGGGTAAAGCCAATTAGGAGACTGGAGGAAACAGTGAAGGATTGTCTTCGGAAAAAGGCTATGACTTTCTGGTACGCAGGCAGACAGCGTGTGCAGTTGTGTGCACATGCGTTTCTGTCTGTGTGCACTTTATGTGAGACTACTGGAGCGTACTTTGTGTCTGCGTCCGTACGTGTGCATGTGAGTGCTTTTCTGTCTGTGTGCAAGTGTCTATGTGTGTGTGTGTGTGTGTGAGAGAGAGTGAGTGCCCTTTGAGTTTAGGGGGGAAGAAAATGTCATATGGCATATCTGATTACGTGTCGCAATGTTTTTTGTACAGTATTTAGCTGTTTTTTTTTTTTTCCTCCTCCCCCTCCCCCTCAAAACTGAAAGCCCTGGCCACTGCAAAAGTATCTGGAGATTGAAATCAGACCCAGAACTCTGGTCAGACTTGGAACCAAAACAGAGAGAAAAGCAATGCCGAGAAACCAGCTCTTTGGTTTTATGTGACTTATGTGGTGCTTGAATTTCACCCATTGTTTTGCATAGTCAAAACAGTGTTTCAGGATGAAGAGAAAAGCAGTCAGTAAAATTTACAGCGCAGTTCACCGATGTGGAACTTCATACGGTATGTGAGGTTGGTTTTCCTTGTACCATGTGTGTTGCTGGGTACTGTGGAGCCCCGCAACTGTGTTACTGAGACAGGTTCCTGTATTTTTATTGTATTTGGCATTTTAAGTAATTCTAAATCTGATGTACAACATTCAAGAGGCAGACAGAAAGAGGCAGAGAAAAAGTGGAGTGCCTACCACATTTCACTTTTTGTTGAACTCATGTTGCGAATTATATGTTCCCTGTCTTCTCTATTCCCACTATACGGCCTTTGTTTTCTTTCTATAATTTAGGTGAACGTTTTGATTATTAAGGCCAAAACCATGGCCATATCATACCATCAATAATTTGGATCCCAAACTAGCTTCATTTCTGTTTTGCCTATTATCCAAAAGAAGAATACGCCACAATAAAATCAAATTGCCTTAGAGATGAAGGAAGCATCTTCGACAGCTACACCAGACTCCACTGTCATCACTGCTGAAATTCTTCATCTTAAATCGCTGATTCAAATGATACCACATCCTATTTTACTCCATCAGTCTATTACAAATACAAACAACTGAATTGCCCTAGAGATTAAGCTTAACAGTGCATTCTTCTTTTAACATTGCTGTTATATGATTTGAAGTCACTCTCGATGAGGGTGTCGGGGCTGAGGAATATTAAAATGCTGCTCTATTGAAATCTGCAGAGCGGCATGTTTAACTGAATTGAATTTTCACTACCAGGCTGGAGAAACTAAACAAGAAGTCCCTATTTATACCTCATATATTTACAATGCAGCGTTATTATAAATAATGAGGTCCCTAAGGTTTGCATGCTGACAGTTTGGTAGTTGTTACTAGCAGCCATTTAGCCACACTGAGGTCCCTAGTGGCCTTTAGACTCCCAGAAAGAGAGCACTACAGTACCACACTTTCACCCATGCTGCTGCTCAAAAAGCATATTATCCTGATGTGAGTGTGAATGTGTCTGTGTGTGCGCGCGCGTGCGTGTGTGTGTGTGTCCACACAAGTGTAGAGAAGTATGTGAGTGTAGGTACGTGCGTATGTGTATGTGAGAGTGTTGGTAATGTACACTGTGTATGTGTGTATTCCTGCTCTCTGTATGTTCATGCATGTGTATGCCTGAGGGTGTGAGCCAGTGTGTGTGTGTGTGGGTGTGCGAGTGTGTGTGTGTGTGTGTGTGTGTGTGTGTGTGTGTGTGTGTATGTGTTTATGTGAAAAGGCAGATGACCTGATTGGTGGCAGGGTGGCCAGCTGGTGAGGGCTAGTGTTTCCTCTGGCATGAAAACTCTCTGCTTGGATCATCACCGTAACCACAGAGGGGGAGTGTGTGTGTGTGTGTGTGTGTGTGTGTGTGTGTGTGTTTGCATGCAGAGTGGCAGTGAGAGCATAGACGCAGTCATGTTGTTGTGTTTGGCGTGTAATTGATTTATCTCCTCCTCGAAACATCCAAAGATTGCAACTTATACAAAATGCTGCTGTCAGGTTTTTAACACGCTCTAAAGGAAGCAACCACATCACCCCTCCCCCTCCTTCGCTGCACGTCGCTGCTTACCTGTGAGTTTTAGAATTTATTTTAAGATTTTACTGCTTGTTTTTAAAGCCTTGAAATGTCAGGCTCCTGCCTATATATCTGTGATCTGCTAACTCCCTATGAGCCTGATCGCTGCTTGAGCTCCTCTGGCAGGACCTTACTAATGGTTCACTAAAGGTGACCCTCAGCTTTGACCCTCCCTGCATAAGGATCTCAAACTCATCATGTTTTAAATCTCTTCTTAAAACTCACTTTTATATCATGGCTTTTTCTTAACTGATGGTACCCGTTGTAATTGATTAAATCTTTTATCTTGTTTTATATTTTATGTTCTGGATTTTCTTTACCTTTATTCTTTGTATTAACCGTAAAGCACTTTGTTACTTTGTTTTGAAATGTGATATAAATAAGTTAATATATATATATATATATATATATATATATATCCCCCCAAAAAAGTTCAAAAGAAACCTATTAATGCACACTCCTCTGTCTTAACTCACATTTCCAGGTCGAGGATCACCCCCTCCCCTTGTTTCCACTCTGTGTGCATCTGGCCGTGGGCTCGCTCTGGTCTGACTCTGGGCGAGGCAGGTCTGCCTGGGGCTCTTTGGAGAGGAAGCCTCTGCTCACCTGTTACTGTCCTGGTAGGATGCGACAGAGGGAGAGCGTGGCAGAGGAAAAGCCGGGATAGGCAGCTTTAAAGACAGAATACAAACTGTGCTCTCAACTCTACATTATAACTCATATAATCACATTCATTTTGAGCCATTAGTATTAGTATAATTTATGTAAACAAAGAAGATTAGCATGCTCAGGTCTCAAATACAGTTAATCAGACACATAATCAATGTTGGAAACTTGGAAACGGGGGCAGGAAAACATCAGAACAAGCTCATAGATACACAGCAACAACATATGATAATGCTATGAAGTGTGATTCCACTACAGCACTTTGATTTGGCCTCTGCCAGCTCCTGAGAAACATATCTGTGTCTTTGGCTGCTGCTGCTCAACCATGTTCACCAGCCACATGTTAACTCCGTCCATCTGTCATTTGGTACTGGGTAGATAGTGTAGAGTGGGTTTATTGCTGCTGTTTTGCTAGAAGTAGCTGCTTACACGGTGGTTAATGTGAGTAACTGAGACTCAGCCAATAATAGGGACGTGGAAGAGAAGGCAGGTAGGAAAAGAAATAACGGAGAGAGCGTAAAGAGCATAATGTGTGTGGTGGTGAAAGACTAAGAAAGAGAGTGCCATAACATAATAAAATAGATGAACTACATGCATCCACCCCAAGACCACAGCGCTGTCAACTTTTATGACAAAATGGAAACTCGACTTTAGCCCTGAGTTATTGCCTGAACTGCAACAGCCCCCCCCCGCAACCTCGTTCGCTTACTTTCGCAGTTTTAATCGAATTTGTAGTGGTCAAGTTGCCGCCCATAAACAAAGCACGCACCAAAGACTGATGATGCAAAGACACACCCTCTCTGCCTATACACTTTTGGAAAGCCACGACTTGTCAGTTGCTGCTGTGGTGGGATTTTCCCAAGCTGAGAAAGGTAGGTTTGTTTCATGGAGGCCAGCGGGAACTGATGAGAAAACCTTGCGAGGTGTTTGGTGATGTGATGGCAAAGGTAAATGTCAATGCATTCATAGGACACACAAACACACACACACACACACACAAAACATACTAACATCTAAATCCTTAAAGAATTGCATAAAGCAAGCCAGCTGCCCTTTGAATGCAGTGTGAGTCAAACAGGTTTGCACACAAAGCCGAGCCATACAAACACAAAACACAAGCATGTGTGATAAATTAGAACTTCTTCTCACAAACATGGTACATTCACAAACAAACGCAACCACAAGTGTACAGACGTGCATGTAAATAAGCAAGTCCATGTGTGCCAATAAATAACGTGCTCATCACAGCACACACAGACAAAGCTGTGGGTCATTGTTTTGTCCCCGAAACACCTACTTCTGTGGTAGACCAACTGAATGGCAACACACACCAGGGAGAGCTGACCTTCACTGCCAGAGACACAAACATCACTCCATCAGCCACCTCAACTCTGCCGCAGGCCGGGTGGAGAGAGGGAAGGGGAGGGGGGAGGGTGGAGGGAGGGGGGTGTAGACAGGAGAGACAGAGAGGACAAACAGGAAGCAAGCCACCACAGTGATACAGCTAATCATAAACTGAGAAGGGCAAGTAGAAATTCAGGAAATAAACAACACTGTAGATGATGCATTGATGTAGGTTGTGACTCTGTGTTTATGTTTGTTGTTCGGTATCTTCCACAAGAAAGCATCTCCCCAGGGCCGTCCGCCCCCCCGCTTTTTATTATGTATACACACAGCTGCAGGACTTCACACGAGGGCAGCTCTCTAATGCCGCATTGCCTCTTCCTCGGGGCTCGGAGTCACGTCACAGTTGTGCCCTACCTGCCTTTGTCAAATGGTGTGATGGTATCGACATATCAGTCTATTTTATAGCTATAACTATTTTATGCCATTTTTATCAATCATTCATTGAAAGCCTTCTTTCTCATTTATTTGCTGGTTCAATGGGTTGTCTGTGAAGGACATTAATAGCCTAAAGATAATTGGAGCCCGTCAACGACACTTGTGCTCGCTCTGGGAGAAACAAGTGGCCCAGAAAGCAAATGGAATTATCAGCCAATCTGACCAAGTTCTGCCCAGTGAATTCACTGTACGGCCTTCAGGTCGGCGTTATAATGTGGCCCTCAGGAGAACACACCGTTACTCTAAGTTACACTACTCCTTTATTCTTTCCGTTATCAGGCTACTAAACGCACACAGTTCTTATTTATAAGAATTATAACAAAAATATAACAAAATGTTGCCGCTGACATATAACTGCCTTGCCTGTAGGTTACAGAGTTGTGTGCATGGATTGGGTAAGCTGCAAATCCTCCTGAGCCACAGCCGCCCACTTCTTGGTGGTTTTACGTTTAAAACCCCCAGTGGGATCTCAGTGTCTAATCATCCCAATTTCCTTTTGTAAAATCTAACAATGGATGTTTGTGGATAAAGAGATGGACTTATTTCAATTCTTAAATTCAAAGCACTCACTTCATGGTGGTTTGTCTCTTTCCATTTTTATTAGCATGCTGGTAATAACAGAGCAGAACATTGTAAACATGTTATTTCTCTTCTGCGTTTCCTCCGCCAATCATTCACTGTATGCAAATTCAAAGTAATAGTTTCTCCTTTATTCCATGTTGCTGTATTGTTCAACATCCAGGACACAATGTTTTAAAAAGAAAGAGACCATGATGCAGCTAATTT
Source organism: Gadopsis marmoratus (assembly GCA_036023855.1). Lineage (NCBI taxonomy): Eukaryota > Metazoa > Chordata > Actinopteri > Centrarchiformes > Percichthyidae > Gadopsis > Gadopsis marmoratus. The sequence continues at coordinate 7,365 of JAVQJF010019844.1, forward strand.
CCTGATTATCAGAAGAAAATCCAATTATTTGTTAAGAATCCAACTGGGATCATATTAACACTAATGTATCAACTGACCTTGCATATCTCCTACAGCTGCATTCACACACACAGTGCTGTGATTGAGGATGGATTCTGGTTCTCCAGGGGGCAGTTTAGATGGTCACGCCGTTCCCTCTGTGCCACTGAGGCCATGCCACTGTCTGTTTCACATTTAACATGCACCCCCCACCACACACACACACACACACACACACACACACACACACACACACACACCTACACACACATCAAGAAATACACACACACACATGTAAATGCTTACACTGACATTGCCTGTTTCACATTATAAACACATGCATGTGTATGTGCATACAACACATTTATCTGGCACTAACTGACAAGCATGCAGAAAGACACACACACACACACACACACACAGACACACACACACACAGACACACATACACATACACACACACACACACACACACACAGAGACACACACACACACACACACAGACAATGCCTCTGTCCCTGTCTGTTTGACATTACAGCAGAGTCCCACTGCACCAGAAGGCAGTTGTTTATGTAGATATAAACTATTTCTCTAATTACCCCATATGTAGTCCTCCAAAAACAATGACACTCTCTGATGAATATTTAACGACTGAACTCATACACACACATATGCATAATAATGATATGTGTGCAAGCCATCAAACACTGCCTGATTAGAATTTATCACGGACGACAGAATGAAAATGGCCCAACCTCTTTTCTCCTCTAGTGATTATGGATATCTCAAAACATCCCTTTTCTCAAACTTCCAAGCCAGGTACTTACAGCATGGATATGTTCACCCTTGTTAAGCAGTAACATCAAATCCTGAATACTGGAGAGAAAAACATTGTGACATGCCATGAGTGATGCACACATGGTCTAATTTTAGGCGTAAGTGTAACAGCAAGTTTCTTAGTAGAGCTGCTAAAGTCACCTGCAAGGAAATTATGAATTTCCAGCAGGTGACTAGGACAAGCATGCATATCATTAAAGATGTGAAAATATAGAATGTGTGGTTTCTGATTAAAAATAACAGTGAGCATCAAAACATTTACAAAGGTTAAACTTCTTGTGACTGATTTTGTCATGGGTGTAACTGTGTTCTTGCATATCAAGTAATACAACTTTTATTTAGTTATAATTCAAAATTTACTTTAGGTTAGCTCGACAATATTGGCTTTATCAGTGGCTTTTCTAACAACAAAGGGAAGAGTGAAATGATAGCAAGAAGCATCATATTCATTGTAAAAGGAAGCCCCTGGGAAATCTTCTTTTTTGAGAAAGGTCACTCTCATCCAATTTGTGTACGATGATTATACATAAATATCGCAATTGAATGATGTTATGGGCCCACTGATGTTCAAACATGCAAAAAAAAAAATAGTACCTATCACATGACAGAAACTGATGAGAGGAAATCAGTGAACACTTATTTTTAAAAACACAAATGCCAAGGCACCTTTAACAACATCTCTCTCTTCTATGTCGTAAGTGATGGTGGAAACTGTCACACGGGGGGGGGTTCAGAAAAGCAACTCAAAACCTTGAAAACAAATTGTGAAATGTAAAACATATTGTACATGAGCTTTGATGAGGAAAATCTGTCAGCGTGGAAGTTCTGCAAAATTCTACAAACGCTCAGCCATGTGCGAACCCATGTACTCTGCACACACTAATATGCATCCACGCGTTCTGGCACAAACACTCATATTTCAAGGCATACCTACAAACCCATATTCATAAACAAGCACATGGCATTGGTCAACCCTGTTTTCATGTTAGTAACACGCATTCTTTGTCTGACATTTTGACCGGTGTGACACATGATCCACCAGTGTTTGCTGGAATCAGTTAGAGGTCAAACAGGCCAAAATATTACACTCCGCAACGCAGCCACAATCTCTCTTCAACTCAGATAAATCAGCACTAATCGGAGCACAGCGAAGAGAAAATAAACTCCCTCCTATATGTGATGAGTGAGAGAGACGGGTCAAGATAAGCTATGCTTTAAACTTTGTAATTGTATTGAGATTAATCACTTTTAGTATATGTGGGAAAATACACAATATGCATGCTCATAGCTCATACACTCATATACATGCATACATATATACATAAACAATCCCACACATTCACACACACACACACACAACTGGCCCCACCTAAAAAAGCAAACACACATCCACGCACAACAATATTATCGTTCATTGAGCTTAAAGTAACACTTTACCTGAAAAAGTATTAACAAACTGGAATTAAAGTAAAACTTATGACTAATATAATTCTTTAGATTAAAATGAAAGTAGAAATGTAGGTGAAAATACATTTCTGTTTGCCCAAGTGAGGCAAAAAAAAGGATGTTTTGGCCATGAATTGACTGATTAAATATTAATACAAAATCCAAACAGTTTCAGTCAGAATGTACACAAAACAGCAGCTACCAACACACGGATATTAAACTTAAATGTCAAAATCAAGCTGCCGCACTCTGTCAATTCTTCAATTTAAATTTCAAAATCAAGGTCAATTAATAGCTAGGATTCAGACAAATATTTGTCAGGCATTTCAATATTTTTATTCACTTATTCTGCTACGTGCCTGTCTTTATACAGGTGTGCAAAGGTTACTTTGCTTTAGTTTGTGTATTGTTCAAACAAAATTCAAACCTTCCAAAAACTGAACATTAATATAATAAAATTAAATTGGATCTTTTGAAAATGTAAAGCTTATCGAAAATGTAAGTCAAACATTACAGTAAGAAGAAAGGTGGGAAGAGAGAGTAGAAGTTAAAGCAAGAGACAGACAGAGGGAAATGTGAGTCACTGAATCACGGCTGAATGAGTTCATCTGAGCCCTCTAGGTAGCAATCAGTCTTTTGTGGTTATGATATCGCTTCTAGATGAAATTCAATAAGAGGAAGGACCCAGAATTGGTCTGTTGGAATTGAGCCAGGCTTGCCCTAAAACAATACAGGTTAAGAGTCTGACAGGAGTGAGCAGACTGTGCTAAGGATTTTTATTTAAAACATATTCATCAGTTTTTCCACTGAGATGGACTTTATTCTTCATATTTACATTTTTACAGCTGTCATCTTCACCAATCTGCCTTTTCTGTTCTGTATTAGCAAAATAAAACAGTAAAAACACATGGACACCTTCTACATGCCTGAAATTTCCAAAATATTGGCAGGACAGGTGCTCCAGCGGAGTTGCTCAAACTTCCCTGTGGGCCATTTGTGCTATCTGGACAGACCCCATTAATTTTTCCAATGCCTGGGTTGAATTTATTTATTTTATTTGTATAAATCAAATAGAATAGTTAGTCTACCACCCCCAAAAAACGTAAAGCCATGTCAAGTTAATAATGATCAACACAGCCCTGCTCAAGTGTGATGCCTTTGATCTTGACTCACCAAATCACTCTGCACAGCTAACGGTTAGCTTTTAGCTAATGTTATGCTAATGCTCATTAGCATTGTTAGCAAGCACTTAAACTTAAGGTAACATCCCTGTATATTTTAGTGGTAGTTGATTCTGTCCATACTATATTCTATATAAATAGTTTTTAAGCTAACATTTTATCTCTATCCTCAAAATATGAATGGAGAATTCAGCTTATAGGTCTACTTAAGACACATTTCATTTTCTACTTTTCTGCATTGCACATAAATAGTAACGTTAATTTCCTGTGCCTTCGTTAAAGCACCGTAGTGATGTTTGAAATATTCCAAGCATTTTTACAACATAACACTACAAACATTTTAGTCATTGTCCATATACTTTAAAGCATATCAAGTATTTTAAATGCTATCACTAGAGTTCAAATTTGAATACGTTTGACTCTTTAATACAATAATAGAAAGTCTCAATGAGAGATTTTGAGTTACAGAACAGGAAGCATGGTTGTGGTGATGTCAGGACTCCGCCTCCCAGAATTGACATTGTCATCAAGACTGTACAATTGTATAGATAGTTATGGATGTCGATGTGCTGTATAATATGATATCTGCACCATGTTTTTTAATGCAACTGTGCATTAGTAAAACAATTTTAAAAAAATCCAACATTGGTGCCCCCCAGTTGTGGTATCAAAGAAGACACTGTGGTACACAGCAATGTACATGCTAAGAATGATGAGGATGCCACGATTCTTCTTGTTAGGTTGAACCTTAAATTGCAGAATAGTCAAACATATAAGGTATAAGGCCACCCTTCCACCTTGCTTGGAATTTCTTGGTAATATGCTTTGTCAAACTAAGTAAAGGCACGTTCATAATTTAACAAACCTACAAATTTGTAAGCGGACAGAAGCCATTTTAGGGTTAAAAGAAAGGGAGAAAGAAAAATAGATATTCTACTGACATGCGTGTTTACATTTTCCAGCAGGTGCAGTGGTAAAGGAATATTCAAAGGCACCCATCCCTGCCAATAAAGAACAATCACTGATATCGCAAAACAACAGCGAGACAGTGAAAGCCACAGAGAGGAAGGAGGGCTGAACTCAAAAGCTAAACACACACACACACAGCGCACAAACCTATTGCTCTGATCCGTCACCTTGTAACCCAGTTGCAACAACGCTACAGAGCACTGACACGGTTCTCCTGGTGTGCCACCTCAGGCGTAGAGGCAGTACGGTCTTGGTGGATTTGTAAAAAGAGGAGTAGACATGCTGTATAGGGTGAAGTCTGGGCCAGAGGGAACAACAGGCCTGCCCTTCCCTGCACCTCCACCTCCCCAGTGACCTTTCAGAGTACAATACTGTCAGAAACCACAGCTCCTATCTCACGAGGCTCTTAAAGGATCAAAGAAGTCCTAGACCTGGAACACGCAGACATACAAAACACGTGCTTGTACAGAAACACACACAGGCAGTGCGCTCGTGCGTGTAGACACACACATGCCGACAGTTACATGTGGGGATATTTATATGGACAAATGTGTACAAACAAGCATAAAGGGCAAACAAAGGCATACATGCTTAATTAAGGACAGCAGGAAAGTAAAAATGCCCCCCACACAGGCAACATGTGCCTCCTCACACACCTGCACGGACACAAAATCGCTCCAATTACATGTCCTTTTTTTTTCTCTAACCGCTCTCTCAATGCAGTCCTGAGGGACCAAAGATGGGAGCGATAGAGAAGGAGAGGATAAGAGGATGAGAAGGGTGCCTGGAGCCAAAACGAGTTGGTTTTCAAGAAAACTGTCATCTAAGCTCCCAGTCCCTGTCTTTTCTTTTGGAGAAGTTAATCCCCGTCCCTCTCCCAGCAGATATGATCCCTGCTCTACGGGAAACTACCTGCATGAATAGAAGCAGGTGAACTGTCTGGGGATTCTATCACTGGTGGAGCGATTGGATTCCACAATACAGAGATGAGCCTTTTTTCTTTTCTTTTTTTTTCATGGGCCAGCAGAGCTATCTTTTCCAAAGCAGGTCCAGTGATCAGAAACGTCCCTCTGGTTGTACCTCTGTAATGTGTGTGCCAGAGTGAAATGTGAGTGTGTGTGTGTGTGTGTGTGTGTACGCTCGCTTGTTATAGGCTTACAGATTACAAGCCTATTCAAGCACACTCTTTGAGTCTCTGCTATGGTAAGTAGGCTGTAGGAGTGAGCCGGGTACTACTTTTACAAGTATTCATAATGGATAACAGGCATTTTTCCAAACACAAGTAGCCCAGTCTGTGCCTGACTAGCTTTGATAATACCGACTCAGTAGGCTTGAGTTTAGTATTAAATGCTCAGCTCAGGGCCATGCGAGACAAGGCATGTATTCTTTAATATTGTTGGAGGGGCTTTTTCTTATACCAAGCAGCTGAAATGCTGTTCAGCAGGTCAATAAAGACTCACTTGTCTGTATCCGTGTTTGGAACAAAGAAGTTCCTAGAGATTCCTAGTAGGTCCCTTTCACAGGGGAAAATGGTGCCAGACTTCATCACATGCACGTTCATGTTACCTATTCACGCTAGTGTACCCTCAAGAGATGAAAAATGTGTTGCGGTGACTGCTGCTGCAGCTCATCATGGTCACTATAAGATGTGTTGCAGAATATGTTACAGATTACAGGTTACAGGTGCATATTTGTGTGTGTGTGTGTGTGTGTGTATGTGTGTGCATGTTTAAAAATATGCACTTGTGTGTGTGTCCATACAGGTGTGTGTGTTCCCCCAAGCAGCTGTGAGGGGGCCCCAGTCTTTGGGTGGTCTCACACCCTCATCCATAAATTATTACCCCCACTCTCCTGCTGCTGGTCTTGAAGTGTGTTGGAGTTAGGTTCACACACTTTGCTAGAGCGTCCACGTCCTGTAAGTAGCATCTCGTACTACCATGAACTCGAAAACATGAACCACATCTGGTAGGGTTGGATAAGGTTTTAAGATGTTCTTGATTACGATTTCTTTTCTTGCTCCAGTTCCGATTCTGTTTATTGAATATTTGAGTTATGAAATAAACCAAAATATGCAGAAAACTAAAATCACTTTTATTAGATTTAAATCTTAAACAGTCACTGTGTATATATGAGAAGCTGTAGTTTGTTTTGTATATTCTATATGCAGCAAATTCCTACTGACTCCTGTCCACAAAGCGCAATTTTTCAGTGTTGTCACAATCCCAATATCGCACATTTGAGTCCCAGAAGCTTTCCTGCAGGTCTTGCATTCCTGATTTAATGTGAGCTACTACCATGGAAACTGTACGTGTCTGATGTGTCATGCTGTAATAATTCCTTACTTATTTCTGTCTTTTAGCAGGTGTGACCAGGACCTGTATTCATTGAGAGAAGAGATAATACTGTGATTTCTTTGCCATTTAAAGTCAAACGCCACACATTCACAGATCTCTTATCATGAAATAAGCAATTCGTGATTGCACTTTGGTTTATTTTACAAAATTGCACTATAAAGTTTAATATGGAGAGTGAATCATATTATTAGCAAAGGTTGACCTAAAACTACTTTTATCTGTCCATTAAACTGTGAGTAATTGGCAGACTTTGACTGACACATGCTCGAATAAAACACACAAACAAACCACCACTTAAAACATAATTCACTGCATATTTTGCTGATGTTTAATCATTCCCGTAAGTATAAAAACGGCTCTTATTATCTTTGGCTATTATATCTAATTGTTGCCATAGCTCATATAATCTGTTATATGGGGGCCAGAACGTGTGCATGTTTAAAAGAGTTTGTATGCATGTGTGCATAAATGAAAGTGTGTGTGTGCTAAATGTTAACCAAGCATGCACACATATCTACCTGTGATCATGTGAGCATGCGTGGGCCTACGCTTGTGTTCATGCATAAGTGCGTGCATGCGTGCATGCGTGTGTGCGCATGGTGTGTCTGCGTGTGCACAAGACTTAAACAATCAGAGTATGTTGGGGAAGAATGTGGTGTGTCTGGAGATTGCAGGTCTCTGAGAACACAGCGCACTGGTGCACTTAACATAGCTGTTCGTCAGCAGCAGTGTGATAGGCGGCTCTCTTTCCAACACGCACAGGTGTCACACTATACACACACACACACACACACACACACACACAGAACTGAACAGTCTGGCACAGTTTCCACTAGGACACACAGTGAGGAGTAAACTGGTGTGTTTGGGAGAGAGGGAGAGGGAGACAGTCACACTACCACAATTGTCATTTGAAACCTCGCTCGGCCGCTCACTGATGACCCCTCAATACAGTATTAAAACCTTCTGTCATCACTGTCAAGTCAAGTCAAGACACGTAAAATTCCTTTAGAAGTGCTTTTAGCAAAAGGTTGGGGAACCTTTGCTAAAAACCACAAAGCGATTCACAGAGAAAGACACAAAGGCAGATAAAAACACTTCACAACCTCCACCGAAACAAATTTCGCCGTCCTCAGCTTACCGCATGCTAACTCAAGTAAGTCCAGTCACATAATAAAAACAATGACTCTTTGAGCGGCTATTACCACCATTCCTCATGAGCTGACATCGATTGTTTTGACTCCGTCAGAAATCAAATGGAACCATGCTCTTGGCGTCTTGCTTAAGGTTAATGCTGCAGCTTCAGAACCAATTCAAAACATGGCTCTCCACCAAGGCATCCACTGCGCTGCTGAGCATTATCAAATTCCCAGCGACACTTCCCTCGCCGCTTAAAATGCAGAGTGAGATTGGAAGTAATATGCTCAGCTGTGTAGGACAGAGATCAGTTTGATACTGTGAAAAGATTGGAAAAGCACAGGGGACGCACAAAAAGCCTCTTAGATTGTATAACTTAATCATGCATGAAAGAAGGCAATACAGAAACATTCAGGGCCTATTCAAAAACACTGAGGGCTTTTTTCGCCCCCTGCTAACCCTGTCCAAGTGCTGAGCCTCATTGGGAGTGATAGGATTGTTATGAAGCCAAGCTTTTATGAGCTTTGGCCCTTCACGTTGATGATAGGATCCCTTCATGGCAGAACGACTGTTTTTTTTTGCTAATGACCTCTGGTTACTTTAGCGTTAGCATGCTGACGTGGTAAAGGGAAACAGAAAACCCACAAAATGCTTTGACTCTTTCTGTGTTGTCTCGAGAGCGACTGAATAAAAACCAAATAACTATTGTCTTTCGTCAGACACCATTGAATCGCAGCGGGGAAAAAAAACTGAAAGAGAGAATCATTCCTTGTGCTTGTTTAAAAACCCCGTCCCCGAGAACAGATGTTGTTCATTCTGCTTGGCTGTGCTGAGGAAGAGCACCAAATCGTGCTGTTTTCAGCCCAAATAGCTCATGCACAATTACTCTGCCGGGGATCTGTGTGCGTTGGCACGTCGCTGCAGTTCCCCCTTTGTTTTCTTAATAATTAGCTGGTGTTTTCACAGGGGCTTTGTGTGTGTGTGGGGAAGCCAGTCTTTTCAAGGCTACTTAATGTACTCCCTATAGTCTGTCTCCCTTCCTCTCTCACCCTTCCTTAATCTCCTCCATAGCTTCTCTCTCACACCCTACCTTACTCTCTGTGTCCCTCTCCCAATGCCCAGCCTGCATGTTGAATCAATGAGAGTTCAGGTGTTTCTTTTTGCTGCGGCTCATATTTGATCTGACCGGCGAAGTAAAATGATGAAAAGTGGCCCCGTTTTTGCATCACCGGCGTTTTCTTTCCTGGAAGGTTTGTGAATTATACAGAGGATCAGAGCGGCGGTCATGGTGAGTGTTGGGTGATTTAATGGCAAGACGTATGGCCAATCACGCTGTATTAATATGAAATATAACTATGAAAAAATATATGATATGTATAAAAGAAAAACAAATAAAAGTATTCAAGGGTGCGGGTCTTTTTATAACTTCGGTACCACGTCTCTGTCTGTATCTGTAGCTAATGTTTGGTCAACACATGAACTCCACTGTTAAACACACTTCCGCTGTGAACATGTCAATCAATACTGGCTGTGTTTGACCAGTGGTCGATATGCTCGGTGTGAGCCAATCTCATTGATTTCCCACCTGTTCTGCCGCCTCGACCACCTTGACCCTGGTGGGATCTTTTCACGTGGCCTCTGTTAATTAAACTGAACCGAGGACATTTGACAAAGACACAGTCACTCACACACACTTGGGAGCGCAGCTGTAGTCCGCTGGCTCACACAAACGCACACATCCGCACAGACACTTTTTAGATGTTTCGGCAGAAGCACTGTGATTGGAGGGTCACCATTTCAGTCCTTGAACCATCTGGGAAAATGTGGGTAGGGAAGGTGAATGAGTAACGCTGTCATTAACAGCTGCCGCAGTTGCCGAAATCATTTCCTGGGCAAATGTTGTTGAGATTAAGGTTTGTCGATAGTTGAAAACAAAAAGTTGCAAAAATATCTTTTTAGTTAAAATGATACATTTGAGGTGTCCACTGTATATAAAGTAAACTTGTTCAAGTTGCACAATGAGAGACACACTTCACAGCCACATTGTCGGTGACGTTTGGGCTAACTGATGGTCGTCGTGCATGGCTCACACTCATGCAATAAAACAATGTCTGTGAAAGCTATGTGGCTCAACACCAACTGCTCCCGTAGAGCTGCTTATTGTCTGACAGTCCAAGCCTGTGCAGAGCTGGTCCCAGGTGTGAATGTATACAACTGTGTGAATGTGGTGTTGATGCTTATAGAAAAGACCGTGCACGCTTAGATGACGTTCAATAAATTGTTGAACACACATACTCTCTCTCTCTCTCGGCCTCTGTCAGATCTCTCTCCCGACACTCAGCCTTCTCGGCCCTGCTGTACCACCAGACAAACTTTAATGTGGCTCTGTGTCACGTCCTTCTGATAAGCCAATATAATCACTGATCTGCTTATTGGCAATTATAAAACTTTGTGTCTTAAGAACTTCAGCCAACTCCGAACCTTTCTGAGAACGGTATCGGAGGAGTTCCGTCAGACTGAAAGAACAACAAGTAACATGATTGCCATTAAAACGTTATTCATTAGGACACGTTTGAATAGTAGAAAATGCTGCTGCACACATGCTGATGTGCACAAATTGTCTATGCATTGAGTCCTGAGTGTTCCTCACTCTGCCAGGGTGAAAGTTCCTGTTTTCACTTGAGCCATTCATATTAAAAATGCATGCACCCGCGGAACTGTGGAACACTGAATTAAAATGCCTCCTAAAAGGCCAAAGCACAGGCATAGAAATCGGTGGAAAGTGAGCTCACTGGCAAAGAATCAGGCTGAATGATGACTTGACTCTCCCGTCCTTCCTCGACTTGGCAAAGATATCTACCAATCCCTCAATGCAAAACCAGCGTCAAGCGACATTGACTTATAATAGTTTCTGAGCGTCCAAATCCCGTGGAAATATTGCACGGTCAACAATAATGTTCTGTTGCTCTGCTACTGGCATCATTTAGTGAGCTGGTTGTCTGTATCGCACAGTGCCCTAAACATATTCTCCCTTTAAAAACACACAGAAAAGTCCAAAAAAAGTGCACTGAAATTAAACACATCCCACAAGTCTTCTCCATATTTGCCATGCTTTATTCCCCAAAAGCTATCGCCAAGAACAACAAACACTTGGTTCTGTATAGTGGAGAAGAGTTGTTGGACGTCGTGTTTTAAAATCTTTATTTACTATACGCTTGTTTGGGTTGATGTTGAACTTGCGTTTCTCCTGCATGTTGAAAACACCCAAAGACACATGCCTACCTAACTGTGCATAAAATGAGAGAAATGCATTTATCCTCCATGATGAATAAAAATGGGTAGTAGTGGCCTGTGAAATAAAATAGAAAAAACGTGTGGGTGTCTACTAGCCACATTTTAAGTGCCAAGTCATGCAAAGACGTTTTCAACAATTCGAAAAGTTATGATTTTCAGTGAAAATGAATGTTGTGTCCGAAACCTTGTCCTAAGTGTCCTAACACAATCTTTATTCATATCAAAAATACATCATCTGAGTTCCAGAGTTCATGTTTATTTTACAAAAGAACAGAGACAAAGTTCAAGTATATTGTTGCTGTTGTAGGTGTACTGGATGAATGGCATGAACACACCGCACATGCACATACGCACAAGCATACTTTCCCCTTGAACCGGGCTGTCGATGAGGCTGTGGGAATGGGGTCACACCTGCACTGGCTGGCAGGGGTGATAAACGATGTTGCTTTAAACTTTGGAGACCATCATTTTTGGGAGCCGCTGTTTACCCTCCATTGAAGTATAATGGGGGCCTTTGAAGGCTGGAGCGCCAGGGACAGAGGCGGCCCTCTGTCTGCTGTTTTGAAAGGAGGAGAAACTAGCCCTCGATTAGCTAATGACACATTCTGCTTCGATTTGCCGTAATAGGACAGAGCGGCCCTCTGACATCAGGACGGGCATTTCCTACTCGGGCTTGCTTTGGAAGGTTTCTCACAGCTTTCACCGGTCAAATCAAATAAATCAGGTTATCGCAGCTTTTGCAGCTTTTTTCTTGCGATTGACAACAGGGGTCCGTTTTCGTGGTGCACATTAGGACACAGATGTATGGATGGTCTTAAAAAGTGCAAACGTACACGTAAAATCCCCTCTGGCCTTTCGCGCTATCGCACCAAGCCGGGCAGCTCGTGCTCTTCGGTCATCACCTGCCCAGCAAACCCTTTGACAGTGCTTGCTGTATAAGACACCAGAGCTGCCTTTTCATGCTGGATTGGAGAAGTCATCAGCAGATCCTCTTACCACCTCTCTTATCAGATGAGGCTGCATATCTGGCTGCTCCTCCTTATTTGTCTTTTAGGCCAGAAGCGATAAAGTGACGTGAGAATGACAGTCTAGACTGCAGCTGTCTCGGTATGAAACATTCCAAGCCTTCACTTAAAAGAACTGTAATCTCTCTGCACACACGCACACACACACAGCAACACAGCTACATGAGCAAAAGTACTCATGCACTCATGAAAACACGCATTCAAACACACCCGTGCAGATACATTCACACACAGTACACACATACATACGCACACACATACTGTATATACACACACAATTATATGGGTATGCACACGGCCACATGCACAGAAAAAAAACAGCCAATTGATGTCAATCCAAGCATGCAGTGGCTGTGTATTAGATCATGATTAGCCTGTACTGCCTGCAGCAAGCAGAAAGTAGAACATCCAGATTCTTTTTGTCAGGGGATTTATGCAGTTAATAATACCAGCAACTTTTATTGAAAGCCTTATATCAACTGTCATTCAAGTTTTCAGGTCCTACTCAATACATTCTGAGTGTACTTTTCACGCAAATTTACAGTCATGAATAGGCAATTTAGGGACGAGTGTAGTCAGTGGATACAAAAGCCAATAAGCCTATGTGCTGTAAATACACGCATTGTTCCATGTATGGATAAGCAGCAAAACTAAAAGTCCACCATGATTATTTATGCGTCTGCATTTTTATGAAACGTTTGCTCTTTCACAGTTTCAATCAACACTTTATGTAGTTGTGTGTACGTGTCAGTCCATCTGTCAAGACATGAAAACACATAAGGGGGGAAGCACAAGGACGCATATCCCTTTAATTTCCATCAACAATGAAAAACTGTTTTCATTTTCATTCAGAAAAAAAAACAAAAAACTTCTCTTCCACCTCCTCGTGGAAATCAAGTCGCTTGCCTCAGCTGAACAAGGCCAGAGGAAAGTTGCAGCCGTAACAAATGGGTTTAAACACCAGGCAGCAGCAGCAGCAGCAGCAGTCTCCTCGCAGCGCGGTGCATTGCGCTCGTCATTCATCGCGCCACCGCAGCATAACGTGGGGCTTCCACAACAATTACTCCTGTCATTAAACTCCCGGAATTGTTGTCGTTTTCTCGTGTGATAAGGGTGATTACCGGCCAAGCGAGAGCTAATCTGCTGCAATCTGCTCTGCGGTAGGAGGAGACGCAAACCTCAGTCCGCCACTCAAGCCTGACCAGAGGCGACGCCTGTACCGCTGTGTTGGACTGCCCCCCAGTGGCTGCCAGGGGGAACTTTTGATTATACTTTGTACCACTTCAAGCTGAAAAAAGAGCCCTTTAAATTATTATTATTATTATATTAAAGACATTTTTAAAGCTAGTTTCTTTTGAGAAAAATAGTCTTGCAGAAGTGGTTATAAACACAATCGTAACTTCAATGTATAAATTCCTTGAGAGGCTGTTTTTGTGTGTTATTGGACTACGTACTAGATGGAGTGAATAATTGCATGAATAAAGTCCCTTGGTGATTTATCTCATTGAATGTTTGCTAATCAAAAGAGAAGACATGTACATTAAACAAGTAGTTTGTACTTCTTTAAAAAAAAAAAAAGGCTAAATAATTTCCTAAAACAGGCGGCGGGCACTTTAGTATTTAAAAAACATTGTAAAAAAAAGTGTATTGTTGGGGACTATTTTCCGCTGTGGATTAATACACGTCTGGTGCACTAGCAGGCAAGTATTTGCGGCAGCAGCACTTGTATGTGGGGTTGACTCAAAATAAACTACAGTGCACGTTCATTGTAACTACGGAACATGTCACCCTGTGAAACCGTGAGGCTCATTCATGTGTTTTAATAGTTTATAGAAAGCAGTGGCGCTCTGGGATAAGTTATATAAGGTTTTGGCTGCACCGTCAATAGGTGTTTAGCTTCATGGGGTTTGTTGACAAAGAGAAATGTGTCATATCACCCGACTTATCCATTAATCTGAACACAAGAACACTTAGATTATCCTACTTACATTTGTGCTTTTTTTGTGTAGCTTTGTCCTCATCAGGTCTTAGTTCTAAATGTTGATGTAGTTAACTTTTTACTTACGTTGACTGATAGGTGAAGCAATAAAGTCAGTATAGCTCAGTGGTTTCGATTACCTCTCAGTCTGATGGATGTGGAATTCTATAAAACAAGCGCAGGGTTGATGCTTTTGAACACAAGTTAAATTATTCCTTGTCACTGGCTCCTTTTAATGTTGCTAATTCACAGGTTTAAGGCTACGTTGTTCCTACTGCTCATCATGTGGGATAATAGTAACTGCAAAAAGTCTTAAAGGGGATGTAAATATTTAGTAGTAGGGCATATAATCTGCCCGGTTCCCCTGCAGTCCAGTCATGTACAGTATATGGCCAGAGTGCTGCTCTCACAAGCTCCTTTACTCTCTCAGGCTACATCATTCACATCATCGTAAAAGCGGAGGCCCTTCATCACTTTACAGTACCCAGCGCTACCGTTAGCCTCGGGCTCTCACATCAAGGCCTACAGCCTTCCGCCCCACACTAGCTGTAAACTTCGGCTCTCGATGTAAGAGGGAAGAGGGATGAGAGGGGTTATTGATGTGCTATAAACCCTGTTATTTTATCGAGGGATGGAAGAAACTATGTGTGCGCCGGGGAGAGGAGGCACCCTAGCTGTCCATTTCCAGCAGGTGAGGAAAACTGAGGAGATGTTGTCCATGAGCTCGTTTTGTTGTTTGCTCGGGAGAATCGTAAAAATGCAACAAGCACAGAAATCAATTTGCAATTTGGTCAGGCGTGTGAAAATTTCCCCAATGATTGGAAATGCTATTTGATTCAGATCAACCACTAGCCTTCTGTTCTCAATGATAGTGTATCCATGTAAGCCGAACGCACTACAGCCTTGTTTGGTGATAAGATTCATGGATCCATTAGATCCATTTCTACCTAGATACCAAAAGGGTGTTTCATCTATGAACCTCTCATCATATCACACGACCTTAAGTTAAATTTACACCAATAATACATGGTAATCACACCACATTAATGTTAGAAGCTATGAGTGGCTCACATTTGATTCAAATGAAGACGTATGACCCGGGGTGGAACAATATTACACGGTACAAGCTGCATGCAACCTAATCTATCCAAAATATTCCCATAAACCTGAACATTTGTATGATAACATGACTCCAGCATTAGCTACTGTATAGAGAGAAAAGTGAGGATCAGACTTTTTTTTTTTCTATTATTATTAGACCTGGCCAGCTGCCCTCGTCTTCTTCCCCAGCTGTCGAGTCTTCCTGATACAAGAGAGGAGACCCACGCCTGTCTGCACGCCATCTCATCCTTCTCCTCAACCTGCAGCACACACCTCTTCCTGCAAAGTTATGTGTACACACAGAAACAGAATTCAGTGACCTTGCACATGCCTGCATGAGAAACCCTTTTCACACACGTACACACACACACACACACACACACACACACAAACGTCCTAAGGGCAATCATTTGTCATCTGGAGAGGACTTTACAGTCACGCTCTTTATGCTGAAGGCTCGGACTTAAGGCATTCCTCTGGAAATTTATGGCCAAACAGCTGTGGTCTCATCCGCCTCTGTACGGACCTTGAAGACAACGCTGTCCCAGAAATTATGAGGGGGATCCAATCCATTACGCACCTCCAGTCAACTCTGGAGTGTGCGTATATGCACGTGTGAATAATTTTCTCGGTGTGTCTTTGTACGGCCCTCAGAATGTGTAGCGGTGGGCGCTTTCCTTCTTTCACAGTGTGCTTGCAGCTGCCTATAACTCCCTCTGTGTGTGTGTGTGTGTGTGTGTGTGTGTGTGTGTGTGTGTGTGTGTGTGTGTGTGTGTGTGTGTGTGTGTGTGTGTGTGCGCGCGCAAAGGATTCAGGGATGGTTTTGCGTTCAGCTCTTTGAAGGCTGAACAGTTATCCTGCAGCTTTACGCATCGGATGCTCATAGGTTAAAGGGG
Source organism: Gadopsis marmoratus (assembly GCA_036023855.1). Classification (NCBI taxonomy): domain Eukaryota; kingdom Metazoa; phylum Chordata; class Actinopteri; order Centrarchiformes; family Percichthyidae; genus Gadopsis; species Gadopsis marmoratus. The sequence goes on from JAVQJF010019844.1 coordinate 23,601, forward strand.
AAAAGCCCTGATTTCACATTGCAGCGATATGGACTGTTGTGTTTGCCTCTTAAAGTGAGGTCCACACCCAGAGGTAAACACCGGGCCACAGTAATTAATGAGGTCTTCAAATGGCCACAGAGTCGACAACGCGGTGACATCATCATAAAGCTGGCCTGCCCATGGGTGAAAGAAGATGAATAATCCCCGTTTAACATGGATGTTTAATTGCCATTTCATTTATTTATCCATTTAAAAGGCTGTTAAAAGCAATTTCCTTCTTGTGCACATTCAAACCTTTGAATCTCCTCAGTACAACCACACAGACACCAGCGCAACTTTGACTTGACTTTGGGAGAAAAGACGGCACTTACTCGCAAACGTTTGCCCAGCTACTCCCTAGATTTGAACCTATAACCCTCCCCCGCCCAAGCTTGATTCTCTAAAATGATTTCATGTTTTCGTTCCTAATAGCTCATTTAAGCCTGATGGATGGCGGGCCAGCCCTAACTCATTCACTGAGGAGTTTTTCTGTGTAGGCTATTTTTTTTCTCTCTATAGATTAAACACGCAGGCAGGAGTAAGGTGATGTAAAGGATAGAAACTCAATAGTGTGATGATGATGTGTTTAGCGAGGAGGGATCAAGGCCTTGCTCTGTGCATGTTTTCAGAATGGCGTCATTTTCTTATACTGCCAAACCCCTCTGGGATGTACAGTAGGGGGTTAGAGAGAAGCAGCGAGTAAAAGTGAGAGAGCGATGAAGAAATGATGGATGCTGCATTAGAACTTTGTGATCTTTCTGATGAACTTGTCCATGTACTGCTGCTCCCTTTTTGGAACTAATTGTTGAGGATTTTTAGAAATCCCAGGGATGTGAACGGGAGTCATCGGAGCTGAACTGAAACCTGAACTTGATCCTTGGCAATATGTATGTTGTCAGTATGCTTCTGCACAATATCACCAAAACAAATTAAAATTACTGAACGTGACATAGAAGTGGTGCTGACTCTGAGAGAAGGAAATAAAGACCGCCACACCACTGTAATGCTGACAATAAGGGGCCAAAAGTGGATACAAATTAAGTGAGAAAATGTCAAATCCGTGAGACAAGATGGTGTTCTAATCTCAAGAATGTGATTCTAAAAAGCTAAAAATTCATTGTTGGAAAATATCTCACTTCAAAGCAACAAATAAAACTGCAGTACATTAAAAAAAAGGAGGAAAAATGATCTAACCCCAGTTTCTGTTGGACACCCTGGTGGTCCGAGCCTCAGTCTCACCTGCGGTCTCTTAGAACAAAGTCATTTGTCCCGGCGCTGGGAGGTGAGGGCTAAATAAAAGGAAAACATTGTTATCATGATTAATCAGTGGCTCTGTCAGAGAGGCAATGTTGAACAGAAAGTGGCACAAATGACTGCATGGAATTCCTGGTGCGTCAGACAGAATAAAGCTGCAATATGCGTCCTTCGCTCACTCTCAGTTTCACCCACTTATTCAAAGCAACGCTTGTTCCAGTGGGCTTCATAATAACTCGTCTCTCCCAGCAGTGCAGGCTGCAATCAAAGTCCGTAATGGGTTCGTAAATCGTAAAACATCACCCAGACACAGGATTACCTGCTATAAATAAGACGTATTTTATTTTCCCCCCATCGTGATGCGATTAATTCAGTGAGAAACATGGCGTAACAGCCAGAAAGCAGTTCAACCAGACTTTTTGTCAAGCTTTGCAAATAGTACATTCTGCCACACAGAACTCTGTTAAGAATCATTTATTTCTACACGAAACAAAAATACAAGCTGCAAAACAAAGAGTTTTGCCACCAGCTTCTTCAGGCTCAGTCAACACAGACAGCATGTGACAGGTGTTATGTGCAAAGGAAAAGGAGAAGCAAGTTTTCCATTAATGCAACATTGCAACATGGACGAGCGGTCCTTAAGGTAAAAGTTCAAATTAAAGTAAAATCTACAATTCCTGACAACGCTATCTGCTCATAAAGACAACGTTTTGTGAACATCTGTTAAATTGACCGGATGGTGAGATAATTTTGTCATATGCTGTTTCCAAGGTCAAGAAAAAACTTCCTGACATCCTTTCTTTGTTTAACCAGTGTTGTGCTGCAGAATTCCAGGAGTTTTCCATGACTTTCCATTTCTAAACTTGAAAATGTATTTTCTGAAGAAATCATCACTTTGGTCTCCAAAACCATAAAATTATTGAGAAATATATTTTTGGCTTATTCTTGCGATCAGATTCACTGACTTTACCTGATGAGAGGACGGACACATGTTCAGACTCCAGGAAATTCCAGAAACTCAACTAGTGAAAAACCGTTGTGAGGTTCTTGGAATCTTGCATGCTGTGAAGAAAGCACTGAAACGGCAACAGGTATTTGAAAGTGCTGTTTAACCACGATGTATTTTCATCATCAGCTTAGCCCAAGTGTGTTTACAGCACCTAGTTACTGACAACTTACCTCAAATTATGTGATTTGCCCAAATATTTTGAAGTAATTTGGTACTCTAAGCAGGTTAATGCAGTCTGTTGCCAGCCTGCTTCATCCTTTAAGGAGATAGAGGAGTCTGAAAGGAAGGCTGCTTCTACCCTAATCTTGCCTGAGGATGTCATTTGGTCTGATGCCTTTTACCCAAAATTCTATAAACTTCCTCACCACAAGCTGGTCACAAACAGCATAAATAAACAGCCGCGGAACAAACCAGGGTTTGGAGCTAGTTAGGGCGCACAATTTCAACATGAGTTTGTTTGTTCAAATTTGCTCGCACAGTCACCCAACTCCTTTATACTGAGCACATGTGGGGAAGAGGGCATAGGAAGGCAAACATTACAGAGGGTGGGGGGGGGGGGGGGTGGAAAAGTCCATATTTTTCCAATATGCAGACGGGGCAGTTCATCAGGCAAAGTTTGACACATGTCTTTGAACAGTTAGAAACAACAACTTGGTGGAAAAAGTATGGAGTAGAGTGGTTTGGCTAAACAAATGTCATTTTTGGACGCTGCTGCAGGGAGGATGAGAAAAGCAAACATGATGAAAAGAATGAAAAGATACATTCCTGGGAATATAACTCACTGCCTCACTGTTTCCGGGGCATGATTAGAGGGATGCAGTGACTTGCGGGTACATTAAGATTAAGATCTCGGCTGTCCAGAGGGAATTACAAAAAGGAAGCAATATGGGTGTCTTTATCAAAAGTGACGTTGGTTTTTCTTAAAGGAAGTCTCATTACGGCCTGTAGCCTATGCTTATACTGTGCAGCCATGCAGCCACAGCACTGTTTGTGATGGTTACAGAGGCCATTTTGTAATCAAAAGGTCACAGGTTTGAAACCCACACAAGGGCTTGTCCAAGTTGCTACCATGAATTAAGTAATACTCAGCATCATTTGTACTTAGCAGAATGCAGCCTCTCTCCTCAACATTGTTTTTGTAAAAGTCCTCCATAGAGTTCTAGAAGCCTCTAAAGTATTTACTGCTATTTTGAGTTGTAAAAGTTAAAAATACACTGAAAAATGTCAAGGAACACACAAACATACTGTATATATGCTGTATAATATAGCAATAGGACAAGCCAGGGTGCAATCAAGACATTTTAATGACAAAAGGAATCACAACACCACAGACCAGGATAGGTGCTGTATGATTAAGTGCTGTCAATTGAAATAATTGATTATATATTCTATCATTAGTGATAATCTTTTGTTGATCAGTGAGTAATTTAGCCTCTATAGGCTGCTGGGTAAATTATGTTAGGTGGGTGGTCATGTATGAAATGAGGCTACTGCAGAATAATTACTAGTAGCATGTGCCTCTGGGATGGGATATGGCAACCACACTGTTGGAAGACAGAGAAAATAGGCCCCTTCACAGATAATATTAAACTTGTCACAGCAGGAAAATCCCAGGTGTTACTAACATCAACGATGGCTGCGTCGAATTCAAGCCAAGCGACGTAAGCCATGACAGTGCGACGGAGCACCAGCATGCACAATACCAGGACTCTGAAGCTGAATGAGCTAAATGGATTTCAGCCAACATTCATTTTATTACTTACACCTGTAACTTGTCAAAATGTGAAAAGGGCCTACTGGGGAAAGTTGGAAGCTTACTTCAAACAGTTTTACATAAGAATTCAATTACCAATTAGTTTAAGGTGCAATATATTGTTAGAACAGGAAAAAGAAAAAGCATCACTTAAACATTATGTTTGGGTGAGTATTTTTATGCAGAATTCAACCATAAAAGCAATACAGCACCAAAAATCTTTTATCAATACAACGTTTGACAAATGGCATGTGAATAAAAACAACTTTCAAAATAGAGAGAAATTAACATTTCTCATTAATCTAAAAGGATCCATACAATCTAAAATGGCATTTCAATACCTGGTTGGACACAATGTTTTTCTCACTTCTCTAAATAAAATATTTTCTCATGTTTATGGAACCCTGCAGACTCACGCAAACAACTCGATGATGAAGTAATATTACACAAACATGACCTATATAAGGATGTATCCAATTCTGGAGCAGTTGCCAGCGTCAATGTCCAGAAATGTGTTCAGCAAAACACGCAATGCTGTGCATCGAGACTGACAGGCTATCGGACTGGGGAGCAACAGTAAACTGTAGCGTTCACTTTGTTGTGTGTCTCGTGTTGTCTTGTATGATATCCCATAAACACAACCTTAGAGGTTGCTATTGCCTTGTGAAAACAAAAGAAGTGTTTGTTGTCCCCAAAGGTGGTACAAAATGCAGTGGGACCAACCTGTAGAGCTGCTCCTCTTTACTTCAGCTCTGCTTTGGACGCTTTGGCCGCTGGGCGTCAGGTTTTGTGTCTGCTACTTTCTTGAATGCTGCTTTTTTTCTAGGATCTTTCTTGTCCGCTGCTTTTTTTCTAGGATGTTTCTTGTCCGCATCAAAGAGAGCATTCCTGAGGAAGCGTGCAGCAGCCCCCTTATCCAGACGGGCAGCTTTCTTCTTGTCTGTGATCTCTTTCACCTTGTTCATGTACGTCCTTATTCGCTCCTGAAGAACAGAGAAAGGTTACAGAGGAATTAAGACAAAAACGGAGAGAAAGAGTGAAAGTGTCAAAAACGGGACAGACAAAACATACATACCAATTCCTGTTTGATTCCATGTTCTCTGGGATTTACTCCATGTGTAACCAAGTACACTGAAAACAAAAAAGGTAAGGAAAGTATGTCAAAATGAATACTGACGCATTTTGATTAGACAAATTCAGTAGGATATACATACGCCAGAAAGAAAACTGCTTGTAGGTTTGTAACACACAATAACTGTCCTTTCCTCACAGACTCATAAACAGATAGTGCTAGACGTCCATAACAACATGCATCTTGCTTACTGAGTTTCATAAATCCTTCGGCTGGCAATATGATCTAAATGCACAAACAAGTTGTGGCCAAAACGATGCAGTGCGCTTGGCTTTTTCGGTTCACTTTCATACAGGAGACGCATGTATGATTTCTCTTGTATGGCAACTGCCCAAAGATTAGACGTTAACATTGCAACAGACTAGAGTACGTTAACTAGCAAACTCAGGGCCACGTTAAAAAAAAAAAAACATTCCAAGAACACCGTAAATTCGGTTTTGTTTAGTACTACCTGCATTTATATTTCCTCAAATTCACAAAGTAATCACAGTGACGGTGTATCCAGACACACTTACTCCAGAACAATGAATTAAGGGTGTAGGCGGACATCAGATCCAGCTTGGCTTGATCCAAAGGGTCCAACTGTCAACACACCAGATTTAGTTTAATTAGCACGAGTCAAAATGTCATCACCACAGGAAATAACAGGCAACAAATGTGTTAGCCTGCATGATCTACGTCACAGGCTGCTGGGTCACATCTGCGCATCACACTTTATTAGATGTCTTGTGCATTTGTAGCATGCAAAACGTTATACTGTCTAAATGTAGCGGCCCTGTGGTGGACTGGTGACGACCTGTGTACCCTGCCTCCGTCTCCGGCCCCCCTGCAAGCTTGGACTTACGGATTCAGCCTACCTTTTGCTGCAGCTCGTTCCTGGGCATCGACATCAACGTCTCCAACATGGCTTTGACAGAAGAACCCGAGGAGTCGAAGCCGGTGAGCTGCTCGTCTATCTCGTGAGGGTAGTCGTCCGTTCTGCCGTCCGCTGCCATTGTCCTGTACAATAACTCAAGTCATGCAACGTCACAGAGCTCTGTTGTAACACGGTCGTTTCATTAGACTGTAGTCAACTGCAAAAGAGATTCCGTAACAATCTGTAACGTTAGCTAGGTAGATACCTAGGTAGCTAACGTTAGCTAGGTAGCTAACGTTAGCTAGGTAGCTAACGTTAGTAACAGAGCGTGCATGTTGTGCCGCTAACAGGCGAACGTTTACATGAATTGTTAAGCAACACTCATTATTGGTTTAACGGCAATACATGTTCGCTGGAAACTAAATCTGACGTGATTTCTTTTTTTACCTTATTAGCTCTCAACACGCTTTCGCCTACAGGAAGTGACGCAGGGTGTCGATCATGAGTGAATCGTTCACTGAACTATTCCTATTGTTATGTACTAGTAGGAACTAGAGAACACAGAGTAAGTCGATCATTGGTCGCGCATGCGTATTGCGCAATAAGAATGCACGAGTTTCGTTTTTTCCACGTGACAGCTACACAGGCTCGGGATTGGACAGAAACGAGTAGCAGTCCTCTGTCCGCCGTTCAGAGGACTGGGGCTAATGGATCACCGCCTGCGCAGGACCAGCTCCTGAGTGGGAGTGTTCCCGTAAAGAGGAGGAGGCGACCCAGACCGGGAAAAACGGAGCGAGACGGAGATCTAGTGATAAAGACACAGAGTTGAGGCACTGAAAACCATATGAGAAAGACTGTCTGTATCTTCAGGTGTCTGACCACCGGCCACCGGTTCCGGATACTGATGGGGATGAACAGGAAAAGAAGCGTCCCTCCTCCCTCCTCCCTCCCTCCTCCGTGCATCACAGAGCTCATCACCGGGTTTCTGTAAAGACTGCAGGCCCCCTGCTGGATGAACTGGAGAACAACCTCTGAGCCACACCACCATTGGCTCTAAAAATGTGTTGAAGAGCCTATATCACTATTTAATTAGGGGGAATTAAATAAATTGATCTAATAAATAAAACAAGGAGTTATATCAATGGAATAATAATACATTATAGGAATATATTAAAAAGAGATGATATGCATGTAAAAACAGACTGAGTGTGTTCTGACTTTTTTATTTTTTAGAATCCTGAGATGAAAGTCAGAACCTCCAAAAGAAATCCACATGTGGCCCGAATCCTCTTCCGTAAAATAGAGCCGGTGTTTCCCGTCTATGTTGACATCTATCTACCTTTTGACAGGTATCTGTGCTTTTATCAGAATTTATAACACAAACAGGTGTCTGGTGTGAGGAAAAGGAAGGTTTAAAATATTTATGCCACCTAGTTAGCTTGTTAAGTAGCCAGGGTAACTTAATATCTGAATTGTTTGCGTTACTATGGTAACCCAAAGGCCTCAAGTGCAGTAAATGAAGCCGCGCGTGCTGGGATGTCCGACAACAGATTAAACCCTAACCCGTGACAGAGACTTGAGACATGGACAACTGTGATTTGGAGAAGCTCTCTGTCTCTGAAGGGAAACTCCATCCAGCGTTCACACCAGACGTTACAGACTATAAAGTGACAGTGGAGAGCAGTGTCAACAAAGTGACAGTGGACCTGGTGACCAGCGACTGTGGGGCTTCATACCGTATCGTGAGTACTGCCCTGCGACTTAAATGGCGTTGTTATCTGTGAAGATGCTTCACATGAATGTTAACCTCGCCTTTTATACTTCAGCTCTTTGGCGACGGCGACGGCGCCATTAACCTGAACGATGGGTTAAACAGAGTAGACGTCGAGGTGGTAGCTGAGGATGGCACCATAAAGATATACTGTGTGGAGGTCACCAGGCTGTCTGCGCAACTTGCAGAACTCAGTAATCTGACTCTGGAAGGAGATATTCCACTTCATCCTGCATTTTGTACCAAAATCTATGAATACAATAGTGAGTACAGACGTTATGTGACACTATGACCTCAGTATGGGATGCAGCCCGATTGATTTACTGTTTGATTGAGGCAGTTGTTGTTGGGACAGTATTTTATATTTAAATTAACAAAGAAATTAGCTACACTGTTTTTACAGTTTGTTTTAAAACACAGAGTAAAAATGTGCAGTAATATGTGAAAATGTATTCATTTATATATTGAATCATACTAATGATTACTCAAATATGTTTTTTATTATATTATAGTGGTATATACAGTATATTTTCTGTGTTATGAGTATCAGCTGGTAAAATTCCTATAAAATACTTTTTTTATTTTTTTTGCAGGTATTGTTCCCTTTCATTGTAATGCCGTGAAACTGCTTCCCAAGGCACCAGACAAAAACATAAAAGTTACAGTGAATGGGGACGACAGCTCACAGCCTGTCCTCCTGAATTTCGGAGACACTGTGGTGGAGATCTCCGTCTGTTCAGCAGATGGCAGTAATTCACAGGTAGGATGAGACATGAGAGGAGGACGGCTGATGTGATTCAAAGCTTTAGGTGTGCTTGATTGATCATGGCACTAAGTTGCTGACATCATATTTCAAAGCATACACACCTTTTTTTAAAGCTTTGCAGTTCAGCTCATCCGTACCCCACCGCCTTCCTGGTAACCTGTAGTAATCTTAGATCTTGCATCCATGTTCTTAAATAATATATTAGTCATCTTTCAAGAGAAGAGTTTGATTGGCCCAGTTTAGGTTTCATAATGATGTGCTGTCCTGCCACACTGATTTTTTTTTAACCCTGATTGTCAGGTGTACACAGCGTTGGTGATTCGGGAGCTAATTCCCATGACTGTGACCTTCACTGATGAGAAGGAGCAGCTGGACTATGAATGTCCAGTATCTCTGACTGCTTTTTATAGGCCTGTATCTGTCAACCACAGGTAAGACTTGAACAGGAAGAAGCTTACTATGAGAAAATATTTTATAAATATTAAATAATTATCGCCATTGAAGTTCATCATTTTGGTCTTTTTTAATTATCTGAAATATGGGAAAAAAAAAGCTCTATGATGTCATACCTCAGTAGCATAGACTACCACACACTATGCACATACTACCGTCTACATTGGTTTAAAAAATACCGTCAAGATCTGTCTGGTTCTCTTGTTGATTCGCAGTGACCCAAAGCACATCTTCTCCCGGCCTTATATTGAGATGCTGGCACGAAGATCAAAGGTCGACCCACTTGGCGACTGTCCTCTGGGAGACGGCTGGAAGGTTGTTGAACTGGACCTTGACAGGACGATGTCGGCCGCTCTGGTCAAGTGTTTCTTTAGTTACAGAGGTGAAGCTTGGAGAGATCTGTCTAAAGCAGAGCTGCTGTGGGGGCGAAGCTCTTATTGGCTGAGTTGAAGGTCAATCATTAGACTAATAGAACCACTTAGTTCTGCCTAAATCCAAAAGGCAAGTATAGAGAGGAGCAAGGTAATAGCTTGCTAACCTCCCAAGACCACCACGCATGTCACATTAATCAAAGACTAGCATGGTTCCTTCCTTGCCATTTATGTTGTTACACAGTTAACCTGCACTCACAGTAACTGATTCTTTGTCGCCACCTTTGCTATTTATCTGTATCAGTTGAATTATTTCTGCCTCTAGCGCAGCTCTACCTCTAAGAAATGCTTCTATAACTACATTAACATGCTAGGTGCACTCTGCCTAACCTCTCAAGTCCCTCAGTCCTGATTACACCACCTATACTATCATGTAACACCATGTTACTGTAGACAACTATTATGTTGCTTTAATGAGGGGGATATTATTACTTAACTAAGACTTCATGTGTCTAGCTGCTGTGGGCTGAAGGCTGCATTTTATATCAGGCCTCCTTTGAGTCCAGCAGGCTTTCTCCTGCTTAGTCAGGTGACTAATTGATACCTGAACAACCCAAGATCTCTGTCTAATTGATTAACTTTCCAAACTTGCAGAGGTTTGTTCTGGAGAATTATACACACGTTATAGATTTGTTTAGTTAGTAGTTAAATACATTTTGTTAAAATCCAATTTGCTCGATTGCCTGTATTTGTAGGGAAAGCAGTTCTGCAGGTTTGTAGTTCAATTGATTCTGTAAAAAACACACAATCACTTGAGTAAACTGTTCACCAATGTGTCACTTTAGTGGAGTATTCTGTTAGTGGGGGACAAAACTACCATCCACCCTTTAGTGTGTGATTTGTTGTGTTTTTGTTTTGTAACAAAGGGTGTGACAGTGTGATGAAACTGTCTGAGCTGGGGTCACACTCTCTGGACTGTCCACACAAGCCCCCAGGGGCCCTGGATGCAAAGGTCAGTATGAAAGATTAAACGGTGCCCTGCATTGCCACAATCACTGCTATCGACCTCGACTCTGCTCATCCTTTATTTACAAGTCAGCGCTCCCTTCACAGTGACTTAAGTGCTGGTTTAACTTCCACAGTGAAAGTGTCTCGTGTTTATGTGTGTGGCGGTAACACAGTTGAGTGTATTAAACAGTGGTTTGCGTGCAGTGCATGTGAGCAGGTTTTCCTGAGATTGAAATGCCGTGTCTGTTTTTGCATGTAATTATTTGTTATCATACCATGCCTAACGATAAAGAACCCATGCTCTTTATATTAAGTCGATTCACCAGGTCTATCCAGGATCTGAATCTGGTAAATGCATTTCACTTGTGCTCATGTTCATTTTCAGGATGTCACAGAGACAAATTGGTATCAGAAGCATTTTGTATCATCCAGTTGTTTGGAGCTGGAGACTAAAGACAGTTTGGAGGTAATAAATCTTTTTTTTGCTTTGCATTATCACTATGCGAAGTTAAACTGCAGCACCGTAGGTACACGCACCATTCATTTAAGTGTTTAAATGTTCATTTTTATTTTCTCTGATTTCTTGTTTGTTAAATCTACATATTGCAAGTTATTCTCATCTTGCAGAGTGGAGATCAAATCACTGTAATCATCGTCTGTTATGAAAAATCAGGAAGTTTCCTTAATGATTCAGATACGGTTACATTCTCACATCTTACATGGTGTTAAAAATGTATTTTTAACAATGTTCTTCAGAAAAAGTTTTTCTGCTTGAAAGACTACATCCTTGTATCATTTAGGTCAGTTTAATACTTAATAATATGAGACAATATTTTGCTGTTGTACTTCATATAGGTGCGTAACTGGGAGAAAAGACTACAAATGACAGTGGGAGAAGACAATGTGGAGACGCTGTGCACCTTGGCCCAGGATCACCTGAAACTCTACCGACAACACCTGCCAAAACCAGGTATGTAACCAAGGGTGTAGGATCAGAAATGCAAGGGAAATCAAGTAATCTATCAGTCTTTTGGCGACCAGTGCCAATTGTAACAGTGATTAGTGCTACTTATTTCCTCCCTCTAAAATCTGCAATGCACCCCCGGACTCTAATAACCTTCTCACCTCCTACATTTTACACTTAAATAGATTTTAATAAAATACTTTGTTATATGCTTTTTTCTTGGGAAGGATTTTCAGGGGGTTTGATCAAAAAAAAAAGAGTGCAGGCCAGACTACAAACTGTTTTAATGAATATTTCTATCAATTTTCTGTAGATATTATACTGCATATTACCATATCTGCACTTAGCCTAAATTACTATCCACGTTGAGTTTCTGCAGTTTCTTTTGGATTTCACAGCTAGTTAAATACAAAAACAGCCTGGTGGGTATTTAAATGCAACCCTTGCCCCACCTTGGCACAGCAGCTCAGCATCAGCCTCTATCTGCCGTGCCAGGCACTCGAGTGACTCCCCATCATTTCTCAGCTACATGTGCCTTGCTACTTGTTTGATGACTCTGAGAAGTGACATTCGAGACTGATCCCAGAGGACTGAATGAAAGTCACTGGAACCCTAACTGAGACGTAACACCACCAAAAGAGAGAGGGAGAGAGAGTTGATATGAGATAGGTAGCGATGGAGATGGTTCATCTTCACCTCTTAAAATATAAACAAGTTTTCTGTTGAACTAGATGAGGGACATGTGTCGTTGAGTCTGACCTCTTGTGTTGTGTCATGTTGTATCACTAGTGTAGATATTATCAAGGCCAGGGAACTTGGTCACACTTGGACCTTTTTTCAATCTAGTTTATATTAGTTAAAGAAATTTAAAATCAAATGGTTGGGCAAAAGGCAATTTTAAATAAGCAGCAGCTGCAGTTGGGTCTGTTTTGTAAATTCTCTGTAATATAAAAGCTGTGAGGTCAGCGCAGTCCCACAGATAAAGGGCACGCTTGCTGAGGGAAGCTGCACTCTCTGAATATTTCATGCAAAGGACGCACGCAATCATTTGTAAGTGAAAGAGAGAAGACGGCCAAATGAGAGATCCTTCTATTCCTCGTTATGTAGTGTACTGTGACGGGTTTGCGCTTGAATGAAACAGAAACCGCGTTTCAAACAGGAGGGGAAGAGCTGAATTTCAGAACGAGACTTTAAAGAAGTTTAAACTTCTTCAAGGGAGCTCAACACAGGTTCTGATGGTCACTGCAGTCTGAAATGAAAGCAAAACCTCTTGTCAGATATTATTACATTTAGAACTCATGTTGAGGCTGTCACTTTGCCCTGTGTTTACAAATACTGAGTGATATTTTCTTTTGTGGTGATCCTAAATGTGTTTTTTGACAGTAAAACTACACAGACAAACCCTGAGCAGCAAAAGTATTGATGCTACGAATTGTGTGATATTCTTTAACTAAGTTTGACATGTAGTCAATATAAAGGGTTTTATTATTTCAAGTAAACCTAAACCTGGTGTTGGCTGTTAGTACTAAGCAGGGGAATAAGGTGAAATGTTCTGTTCAATCTCTGTATTGATGCAAATTCTCTCTCACAAATATATGCAAATGCTCTCAGGTCTTGTTGACTGATAAGCATACCATATACCACAATGTTTCTTTTTCATATGTCCGCAGGGGACATGTTGCAGTATGAGGACGGCCAGTCTCCGCTGCATAGCCTGGATCAGGCTGCTGTCCACTATGCGTCCGCTATCAGACTCAGCTCCAGAGATGCCAGACTCCACTTCCTGCTGGGTGTCATTCTGGAGGAGCAGCACTACGCTACAGAGATGTACGGCCTCCGGAGGAAGGTAGAGGCAGGAAAAGTTCCTGGGAAAGAGGAGTTCTTTCAGTGATGTGTCATGAGGTTTTGCTACATTTTTGAATGTTGATAATGAATCATATTCTTGGTGAGAAATGAAACAACAGCTGAAAGCAGCCCAACCGCTCACCTTCTCATTCCTTCATCTACAGGCTGACAGAGACAGCGATGAAGTAAGCGATGCCAAATCGACAGCACGTCAGGATGACATCTTGGCTGTTTGCAAACTCCACGGTTTCCTCGGCACGCCCACAGTGCAGAATCAGCTGCAGGCCTTGGACAAAGAGTACCAGCAGCTCAAAGAGCAGGGACAGTCCGGCAAAGCAGACTATGTTCAGACACTCTACATCTGGCTCTCCAAGAAAACTGGCAAGGTAACGGTGTTATAGGTTGCTTCTAATGTTGCTGAACGATAAAGTTGACTCTGCTTGCTCAGGAGCACCGGCAAAATACATAAAAAGTAATGTCAGCGAGGGACTTGATTTGGTCAGATGACTTGCTTTGACGTTTTCTTTCAAGTTTTCAGTTTAACATAATGTGAAGGGAATAATCAGAGGCAAATGAAAGATGAAAATACTCTATACCAGCCAATAAAAGGCTGAGCTGCCAATTTTCTTATTCGTGTGCACGGCAGCAGAGGATCTAAGAGGCCGTGAAGTTTTATAAAACGATAAATATTCAATAATGTAGGCTGGACCCAAACCATTAAGTTTTATGTTAACTTTAACATCAGTCCTAGAAGACACCAGCAGCCAGTGCAGGTTCACTTAAACTGGGGTGATGTGCTCTCGCTGTCTTGTTCTAGTTAAAAGCCTGGCAGCGGAGTTCTGAATTAATTGTAGTTTATCAATTGACTGTTTTGGGATACCGCTAAGGAGAGAATTCCAGTAATCTAATCTACTTGAGATAAATGCATGAACGGGTTTTTCAGCATCTTGTTGGGATAGGAACGGCCGTACCTTAACAATATTTCTTAAATGAACAAAAGCTGCCTCGGTCACCTTTGTGTTGGATTTAAAACGTAAGTCTGAGTTTATGATAACACAGAGACTAGTGATTTCTGATTTAACCTGTGGAGCCAATCATTTTGCAAATTGCGTGTATTTTTAGAAAGCAGATTTTCATGCCATTACTAGATGTAGCAAAACAACCTCTTTCATAAGGAAACACCGGAAACCATCACATGTTACAAATACGTACGTTATGCATTTTTATGTAAAGATGTTTGGATAAAAGCCCCTGTAAATAATTACCCATCAATATATAGCAGATTAAACTGAACTCCCTCCCATGTGGTTGCAGGAAAGCAACGCAGCTGTGCAGGATGAAGAGAGCTGTGTTCACCGGGCCCTGATGAAGTACCTGGATGCCTGGTCTCTGAGTCCTGACAGCTGGGAGTACAACCTCCATGTAGGAAGGCTGCTGTTGCTGCAGGGGAAGCGCAGTGAAGCCCTGCAGCACCTCCAGAGCGGCCTGGCAGTGTGCCCCCTACATCCTGCTCTCAGGTCAGCTCATAGAAGTACATTTGGTAGCAGGAGCAGACATTGTATTGTGTAATAGTAATAACAATGACTGTAGTTAGGTTTTTACCTGAGGATCTCACACTGTGCCCTGGCTCATAGACAGAAAATAAATATCTGAAATATAACCCATAACAGTATAATTAGGAGCAGCGCTGTGCAATATGTGAGTATGCGATCACGTATTTCAGATCCTGTTAAACTGACCAACCTCTCAACCTGCTCTTCAAATGTTCACTCCCCTAGTTTTGTCTTCAACATCTCTTCCGTTTTACCTTCATCTTCTCAGGTTCTTCACAGGGCTGGCTCTGCTGCAGCAGGAGCAGAAAGCCTCCGAGGACACAGAGAAGGAGGCGGCTCTGTTCTTACATCAGGGACTGGAGCACTTTGTCAGCCAGCGCTGCAGTGAGAGGTGTGTGTGTGTGTGTGTGTGTGTGCGTGTGTGTGTGTGTGTGTGTGTTGGGAATCCCAATTTAAAGGTGAGAAAGCTTGGCTGAAGATTTAGATATTTTTGGCAACCGTTGTTGCCTTGGATTTGTCTGTGCTGCCATTTTTTTTCATGATTTTTGTCTACAGCTGGGTGGAGCAGGATCCATCGGACCCTCTGTCCAGAGTCAGCACACAGTTCCTGCGAGGCCTTCTCACTCTGGGCCAGCTGCAGCAGAGAAACACACTGTCTGAGAAGGCCATGACTGCGGAACAGGTCTATCACACGTATGTTACAAACCAGAAGTCTTGTTTAAGTAAAACTGTGGCACAATTCTTTACTGGTGATCTCTAGTGGATCTCCGCTCCAATTAGCTGTCTCACTCATCTCCACTGTGAACGTGGGACTCAAAGAAAAGTCAACATTCACAACAGTGTGACCCAGTTTAATATGTGTTTAAGCACTGCACAATAACCCTGTGTCTGCTTATCTCTGTGCTGGAATGCTTCAGTGTAGCGGTGCTCACTGCCCAGAGTGTGAGTCAGTGTGTGTGTCGTGGTGAGGCGAGCAGGCAACTGGAGTGGGTGCTCCTGGATACTCAGTTTGCCCTGCTGCAGAGGCTGATCCAGCAGGGTGAGGCCAAGCCTGGCATCGAGAGGCAGCTCCTCGTGGCAAAGAGATGCCAGGCCCTCACAGCTCTAATACGCCTCACCTCGATCGCCCCCTGTCAGGAGCTGCTGGACATGCAGGAGAGGGTGAGTCCACACATTAACTGTTATGTCGATAAGTGCGTGGTGTGACAAGAGAAATACGACGTGTAACTTCTGCCTACTTCTCCTGCTGCTGTATACAGGTATGCCAGCTAGCAGTGGTGACCACACCGCGGGACAGCCACGCTCTGTGTCTCCTGGGTCTGGCACAGCTGGCTCAATATGACAACAACCCAAATTCTGACAGGTCAAAGGCAGCCATAACTGATGCCTGCCTCAGCTTCCAGGCCAGCATTGAGCTGGAACACAAGACTAAGAGCGGAGAGCCACTTGAACAGCTGAGCAGTGAGTCTGTATAGTGTACCTACCGTCTTTGATCTCACTCAGAATCGCAGCTGGCTAACAGAATTATGTAGAGTCTAATCTTACATTCATGTAAAAATGATATGCAGGGCATATGATATAGTAACCTGAGCAATTCCCAATTGATAAATGTGTTCCTGCAGTTCAGCAAACATTTAACATTAAACAATTTCGAGAGCCTTTCGGGAATGAGCTGCACGCCCACATTAACCATCCCCCGTTTGCTCAGAACAAAAGTGGTGGCAGGACCGGCAGGAGGCTAAAAACGAGAAAGCTGCCAAGCAGTCCATCACCCAACCAGCGGGAGTGAAGCTGCCTTCTGACACCAGTGTGGCCAAGAGAGGAGCTAAACTGGGCAGGGGAGGGCCTGGTCAAGGGCGGGCGTCAGTATCTGTAACCAAAGCCCCTGCTCCTCCCCTGCCAACCCCCATCAGGGGAGGGAAAGCTGCCCGACCTCCAGCCAAAGCCCCTGCAGCCAGGTGAGTCACGCTGGCAGCCTGAGGGAAGTGTTTGTCTGTGGATGTTTGTTGGCATTTATGTATTCATGAATAATTTCCTGTGGATACTTACTTTTCTCAGTTCTATCCTGCTTCATATTCATGTCAAGTTCAAACAGCGTTTTACTGTTGGTCAATCTGGGTAGCTTCACTGGAACAGGTTTTCAGTTTGTTTCCTCGTAGAAGCTGTATAAAAAGGGAATTATTTCAATTATGGACTTCAGGTCTTGAATAGTTTGAGGACTACATTATCATTCTGACCACATGTCTTTACATTTAGTAGTTCTGTTGTGTATGTACAAACATTACACTGACAGAAATGGGATGTCTATGCCATATGTTGTGTATGAGCACAAATTAAACTTTATTGTAGGTTTACACTGACATTCATTTAGCAGCGTTAAGCAGTTCACACACAGCTACACATATAACACTTTCATAGACATACAAAACACATCAGTCATGACAATTATATATCACAGTATATCCTCAGTTAGCAGCACGCTAATTATGCCTAGATAGACTGATGTGTAAAATAATTCTTCAGCCTGCTGCGTTTGAATGGAGGAACTCTAAATCGCCTGTTGGAGGTCAGAAGTTGCTATTCTCTGTTTAAAACATGCAAGGAGTCAGAAGAGATACTGTTGGCACGTCTGAGCATGTTCATGTTGTGAGTTGCAGGCTAGCCAATCTATGCACAAATTTGGATTTGATTATCTAGTTTAGTCTCAGAGATGGTTTAAGTTTCTCAGATATTGTAAAGCAACATCACAGACCTGTCTCTGTATTATATTTTCTCTCCTGTAGGAGGGGAGCTGGAGCAGCAGCCAACCCAGACAGATCAGCTAAACCTTCCAACACCGATTCTAAACCCCAACTCCCTGACAGCAAGTCTAAACAGGACTGTTGCCCTCATACTGTTGAGACAGGAGATGGTAAGGCACGATAAAAGCATTGAGAGGAACATACATAGCCAGGCGAAAACCTAAATTCCCCAAAGTCTTATTTTTGAATGAAATATGCTGTTCTGTACACAGAATGGGTTTTGTAAAAAGGAGTATCTAAAAATGTGAAAAGGATTGACAAGAATGCCACTTTACTTGAAACAGATGACACACGGCTGAGACATATTTTTTGTTTCTGTAAAGCATCCTTATGTTGCTTGTCCCAACCCTAAAAAATATATACTGAAATATCAGTCCTAATTAAAACTACATTGCATCACACCTCGCACTGTTTCAGGTGCAGTAACTTTCTTTACACCTTTATTGCAAGAACATGTAAACATTAATCAGATCAAATATGGAATATAACATGTCCCAGCATCACTTTAAACAACAATTGTGCCATTGTGGATCCTCATCTATGACATGACATAAAATAACATGTAACAAACATCTTTTTCTTCCTGGGTTTGTCTATTCATTGTTGTTTCAGAGCCTGCTGTTGCAGACAGGGCGAGCGCGTCAAGTCCAGTGAACCACAGCTCTCATATCTCACGGCTGGGTCTGGCCCGCGCCCTCTCCCACTCTGCAGGCACCCAGGACCAGGCGAAGCAGCTCTACCAAGAGGTCCTCTCCATGGCACCAGAGGTCAGTTGTTGTTGGTTACATTTAGATTCCAGGCATTTCCTCAATGCTTTTACAGTGGCTATAAGATAACAGCATCTCCGGTTTCAAACCCAAGAGTCTTGGTGATTCATTCAAAGTCAAAGTCTGCTTTATTGTCAATTCTGCAGCATGTACAGGACATACAGGGGATTGAAATTGCGTTACTCTCGAGCACTTGGTGCAAACAACAAGCTAAGCTAATTCCAGTAGAATGATGACATGCTCCTCTGTTGGATGAGAAAATTACACAGCATTTGGTTTTATGAAATACATAGTGATCAAGACAAGAAAGTTGCTGCTCTTAGTTCCTGTACTAACTGAACTATTCACCTGAATTATGCCTCATGGCTAAAAGAAGCCATGTAAGTTGGGGATGTAAAACAAAGAAAGAAAGACAGTAAGAAAGAAATGATATAGCACAGATAAAATGTGACCATTCACAGTCTCTTTTCTCTTATCTGGCAGGATATGATGGCCCACATGTAGCTGACAGAGCGGCTAGTGCAGTCATACTCTAAAATAGAAATTTCAGTCAAAACAAATGGAATACATCTAATTTCTAAGGGAATGTCCTCTTAGATTTGGTCCACAGTGCCTGCTCTATCCGTACATTCATGATCTCAGCATTTTACAGAAGTAAAGTAGTTATTTCTTGAACTACAAGCAGTTGGTAGACACCTGGCATTGATTTCCCTCAATTGATGTAATCCAGGTAAGATGTGGCTAATGAATAAAGTGATTGTCTAGGTCCACGATGCCTACATTGAGCTTGTGCAGCTGCTGGAGCCATCAGACCCTCAGGCTGCGGTGGAGGTGTACTGCAGCTTCCCTCTGAAGCCCGTGGCTGAGCAAAGCTTCAACGATGCCTTCATCACAGGAGAGATCATCCGTATGCTGATGGCACTGGAGCAGTACGACCACCCACAGCTGGGCCCCAGCCTCGTAGCACACGGCAAAGTCATGGGCCTAAGTGATTACTGTTTTTATATTATTATACAGTAGACTTAGTAATATTTGTCTTGGAATAAACTCAGCAGTACTAGTACTGTTAGTAAAGTTATTAGGAACTTTAAGCAAATGGATACTTACTTTAATAAAGGACAGGATTTGCAGATTGCATATTAATTTAATCAACATAAAATATGAACCGACTTTAATATTCTGTTTAAAAAATATTTTATAATATTTTTTGCAAGCCACAATTTTCTTAGTAGTCACCTTGACTATATTTAACAAATGTGTTGAATTATAATCATGCAGCCAGGCCCATGTGACATGCCGTGACATGCTATTTGTAGAGATGTATTACATTCAACTGGTGCGATGGCCAGATAGATGGCCTGACGTATTAGAGCACATACACGCAGCATGATGTCAGACAAATAACTGACTCTGCACAGGGGGAAAGTCAGGTTAGGCTCATTTAATTATCTTAAGATGTTCAATATAGTGTTATTACATGAAGTGTCATGAGAAAATCAAATAAAAACCACTTTAAAGATTTTAAACATGACAAACATTTTGGATGCCATTTTGAAATGAAACTCTTAGCATTTGTTGCGAGTGTGATTTCACCAATTTTGATGTAGTGATCTCCGGCTGTGTTTGTAGGCTGCATAGAAAAATACATCGACATCTTGGATGGAAAGTCCATGACTAAGCTGCTGAAGAGTGTCTACACGAGGATCCATGACAGAGAGGACGACGATCAGGAACTCCAGGACTTCTTCAAGTTCAAATGCTGGATATGATCACGCTTTTAACCAACTAACAAATACCTGTATTTATCTTTTTGAATCCTTAAATCAAATATTTTGTCTTGAGCTGATAAGACACTTTCTCTGCTCATAGACAGAATAATCCTCTTGATGTTATAGAAAAGCCATTCGCATTGAACAGATGACACTGGGAAAGTGATCTCTTTCTCCAAAGGCACGTTTAATTTGAGAACACAGACATATCAAAAGTGAGAGTGGGACACGACGACGTTCACCAGTGCAACAAAAGACGGGTCTTTCAGTGAGCATCGTACAAAAATGGAAATATATAAATTAAATATCGATCCCCCCGAAGTGTTGTTCCAGGCCAGAGGCTGTTTGACTCATTTCTTCATCCCAATAGAGGCCGTTTCATCATCAGTCTTTGTTGTGGTCTACTTTTTCACACCACATTGAGTTTGGTGACAATGAGCACGCGGACAGACTGGTCAAAGCCTGAGCACACGCACAGGCCCTGCTTGTCGGGGCTCCAGTCCATGCTGGCGATTGGCTGAGTAGACAGAGTGGCGTTCTGTAGGAGGTTGACGGAGCCAGCTACGCCCACATCCACGCCATCGGAGTCCTTCTTGCTTCTCTGAGCGGGATACTCACTGGATATTACATTAAACATTTTATGGATAAGGTTATATAGTAAAGCAGGGAATTTAACTCGTAAAAACAACCATCATGATGAGTACTTATGCATCTTGACATGGGACAAAACATTGTGGTTGAAGATGGATTACTCACTATTTCCATAGATGCAAGTTGCCGGCGCCCCCTGCAGTCATAAAGATATCTCTGTTTTGAGGCAAATGCTTCACCTGCCAGATGGTCGACTTGTGAGCCTAAAATAAAGAAAGGGAACATTTGCTTCCAAAATCAACTTATTTAGTGATTTTAGTTTTGACTCTTCCTTTGGTATTGAGTGTTTAAAGTTACGTCATTGATGGAATTGTTTTTATCCCTGGTGCGATCGCCGCCTCTTTCCCCTGCTCCCATCTTCCCCAATGCTCCCACTTTCCTTGTGTCAACTGGCCAAACTGCTTTGCGGAAAGCCATTACTTTGCCTTGACTTTAAACAGAACACCACCAGAAAAACAGTGGCAACATGTTTCTTATTAATTGAAACCTGCTTTCAAGAGACAATGTGGTAATACGACACACAAACATGCCGACAGTAAAAATCCAGACTATAGCCTAGACACTGAATATGACTGCGAATTTTCATGATGTTTATCAATATATAAAACAATAAAATTTAAAAACATCAAAGCTTGGGGTTTAGACTTGTTTGTATTCCTACCATGATATCTTATTTTTCGACCAAAATATCTGGTAGAACCTTGTGATTCAATGTTGGAGACGATGTGCCAACGTCTGCTCGCTCAGAAGAACTGGACAAATATTTAGAGGCTTCGGATCTCTCCGACCTGGCAAACACTTGGCGAGCTGGGCTGTGCACTAATGCCGATTTAAGTGTGTTTTTCTAGCATTTTCCCACAAAAAGCCACACTTCTCTCTCCTTGTTGGCTCAGTGTCATTTTTGGCCAGTGTCATAAAGCCACAGAGAATGTTAAACAAACACAACTCCAAACACTCCCAGCTGTGAAAACGCCTCCCATTTCCCTCTGTGCCATACAAATGCAAAAATAATAATGACAATTACCTTTTGACATTTTTCCCCATACATAGGGAGCCAAACATCCGTCTGGCTCGCTCCACCCAGCCCAATTACCTTTTCGGAAACGGAGGCGAAGCCCTTGGTGAGGTGCTGGGTCCTCATGTCAAAGACGTGGAATTTTCCTTCCAGCGAGGTGGCCACCAGCTTGTTCATGTTGATGTCTTTCCTGTCAAACTCCACACAGCATACCTGCTCGTGATGTAAGAAGAAATAACAGTCACTCCCCTGGACATTTATCACATGGCATGACTCCACCACAAACTATTTTCCATACACCAGAATGTGTTGAAATGGACAGAATTACCCCTGGCTTGTTCATCCATGTTCATGAGGTGATGACTAAGAGTGTGTAATAAAATCAGCACAGTACTTTGTATATGGCGTGTGAAGGGAACGTGCATTCACCTCAGGCCTCCCCTGTGGTTTAAGCACAGTCTAAATGATGCTGGGAAGTCATTTTCTGCCTCCACATCTGTCCCTGTTTTTGTCTACATTGTGATTCCAGGGCAGGTTGCAGTGCAAAAAAAAATAAAGTATGTTTGGACAGTTTATCCTAATCAAAACACCAGCTCTAAATATGAGATCCACTCTTTGTTTCAGAGCGGTCGACTGAATCGCTGTCGGTTTGAGTTAACATTTTCGTTAGGAATGTTTTTCTTTCTGTGGTGCCACGCTGGCTACACAACTGAAGAAATCAAGAGGAAAATCTTCCCCTGAAATATTTAAAATCAACATCTTCAAAAACATCACATGCCACAGGGGCTGTCACACCACCCATTGGTAGATATTGTTTACATTTCGCCATTTCAATGCAAGCGTCCACCTCACCCCATTTTTAATGTTGGTTTCCCACCGCAGAGACATATTCCGCAGGTCAAAGAGTTTGATGTCCCCGTTGTCATAGCCAGCACACACACAGCGGTCCTGATCATTGAAGGCATGACCTGCAATGAGAGGGTCAAAGGAAAATTAACAGTTTTAATTTGCGATGGTGAAGGAACACTTTCAAAATGGGTTTGGATTTTTGAAGCGAGAAAAAACAGGTATATGCCGTGTGTTTATATATATATATAGTACAGAAGCCATGGATAAACCTGGGTTTATGCTATGAGGATGTATCCATGTGTACTTGGAGAGCCGGTGTCTGGAACTGGACCGGCCACATTGCTAAAACAGCCATGGAAATGTTTTGATTTTACACACCAAATGCAACAGTCCAGCAGTCCCTCTTGGTTTCTCCTTCCATGGGCTCCATGTTGGCTACAGGTGAATCCTTCTGTCTGGGATCCCACACCTTTACTGTCCCTGCAACACCCAAGGGAATTTGCCGTATTAGCCAACTTCTTTCTGTACTCGATTTACTTCATGTCGTTGCTTTATTCATAACGCTCTTACCATCTCTGCTTCCAGTGACAATCTCAGGTGCGCCATCGCCAATCCCCAGGCCGCCAACACCATCGATACCATTCACTATCTCTTTGTGGGCCTTTACAGTGTACACCGGAAATTCAGGCATCTCCAGATTCCTTTGGACAACAGAGGCATCTGCAGTGAATGAACCAGTATACTAGAAGCCAATTATAATTGTCCAGTTGAGCTTTTGGAAATAAAACAGATTTCAATTTAGGCTCTACAGTTAGAATATGAAGTGGTTTGTGATTAAAATTTGAATTAAAATCTTTCTTTTACCATTTAATTACGACATTGCTGGCGGGACACAGATGGTATGACATCAGAGGATGTGGATAACGTACCATATGCTGAGATTTCCGTCAAAATCCCCCGTTGCCATGTGTCTTTGTTGAAGCGAGGTGGCCCCAAATGTCCCACACTTTATGGGTTTAGGTTTCTCTACCTGAAATATATGCGAGGCATGGTTTTGTCAAGTTCCAAGGATGGGACAAATCACCAAGCAGTGAAATAGCAGCAAGGAAGGGACAACATACTTATTATGGTTCAATCTTGATCTTGAGCAGTGTGTTTAACTAAAACGTGTTAGTTCAGACCAGGGTCGTGCATTTCTTACCCAAGGAAACATCCGAGCACTGCTGCTGTTAAGAATTAATCCTGCCCCCCCCCACGCCTTCTGCACACTCTTGAAGTGACAGCATTTTGTTCTGTTGCCTCTCATTCAGCTGTACCTTCATTCTTCTCTGGAGATGGATCAGAGTAGTACCACATTGGCCTTTTGCCCCCAGCGGTGACAGTTAAATGTCTTCGCCTCGTCCACAACAGATGCATGGAAAGGAGCGGTTGACTGTTAGCAACCTGATCCTGGTAGCGCTGTTATTAAGAACAGGTGTACCACCGGGTCAACAACTTGTCTAAGCTGTATACTGTATTTTACAACAAATGTCATGTTTAAGGTATGTATAGATAGATAGATAGATAGATAGATAGATAGATAGATAGATAGATAGATAGATAGATATTGGCGTGTTCATAAACCTTCTGACTAGTAGAGGTCTTCATGTCGCCCGTTGCTATGGAGACAATAACCTAGCAAGACCTCTCTAGAAGCCTTAGCTAAGCTAGCTAACTGTCAGATAAACCGCTTGCATACTGTAGGTTATTTCTGGGGAAGGGGGCAAGATCATACAAGTGTAAAACGTCTCCGTGTCATCTACCTCCTTGATAAGCTGCGCGTCTCCGTGTTGCACTTCATACATCTGCATGACTCCGGTTCCTCTCGCAAAGTTCCCCAGGCTGACGAACTTCGCGCTGCACGGGATCCACTTGCTGTCGAACACCGTGTAGTTCAAGCTCTTCTGGATGTGAACAATGACCTGCGGCTTCGACAGCGGCGACGACGACATGTTCGCCGTTTGCGAGGTGGCTTCGTCGACTTCGCCGCGATAAAAAGGACCGATGAAAGGGCTCGACGCAGCTCCGCTCGCTGCCAGAACAAGTGACGTCGACACGCTGAGGGCGCGCGGGTGCCCGACGAGATGCCTGACAAGATGTGTACATTTCACGTTAACATTTTACGTATTTGAGATACACCGACAATGTATCCGGATGTTGTATTACTTCACACTCGAGGTGAGACGTGTATTATCAACTACGACACGACCGGTGCTTATTTTCACCCTGCAGGCGTCCTACAAAGTGGCTGTTTTTTTTTTGGGGGGGGGGTCCTTTCCGTCGCACGAGTACACCCTCGTGCCTGTGTTGCGCGTCTCCTGCCTCGGCTTCTGACTGCGCGGTCTGACTTTTTAAAGCCGGATCCGGGATGGACGCTGGTAAAGGTGCGACCTCGGCCGCCGGCGCTGCCGCGGAGAGTAACGACGCCGCGGACTCGTTCACAAACGTGAAGTCTAAACGGACAACGAAGCGGAAGCGCGAGCAAGACGGAGCCGGCATGGACACGGAGGGACCCGCGGCCAGCAAGCGGCCGCAGTTTCCGCCAATTTCAGGCGACAGCTTAAAGGTAGCTACCGTGCGTGTGCGTGTGCGCGGCGTGTTTCACCGGTGTCCGAGACAAACGCCAGTAAGATGTTGATTTCGCGTTGTTTGTCTTCGTCGCAAAGTAGCTCCGGGTAAGAGCGTCGTGGTCCTGTTTTGCGCACGCGCACAGTATAGTCACGTGACTGCACTAAAATGAAGCTGTGTTTACTGTGTTTGTTCGTTAAGGGCGGAAGCAAATCGCCGGTATTTACCACAGTATTTATTTACCACAGTAATGTTGTGCACAGTATTTACCGTACAGTATTTACCACAGTAATGTTGTGTACAGTATTGTGTACAGTATTTACCACAGTAATGTTGTGTACAGTATTGTGTACAGTATTTACCACAGTAATGTTGTGTACAGTATTTACCACAGTAATGTTGTGTACAGTATTTATTTACCACAGTAATGTTGTGCACAGTGTTGTGGTTTTTTTCCTAGCACTTTGCACTCTTCGCTTCTTCACATTCCACTATAAAATTCTTAACAATACTCTCGTCTAAGAGCTACTACGATCAGCTACTTTGCAGTGTAAATGCAAAAACACTGGCTAAGCTCATGAAATATTCATATCTAATATCTACCCGGTGGTATACGGACCAGTGAGACCTCCCAGAACTTTAAAAATAACACTGCATATGAATTCATCAGTAATTAAACGCTGAAAAGGACAATCGGTCACAATGACACCTGTGCTTTACTTTTAATACCTTAGTGCATGGTGCTGCTATTACTTCCACCTATTCCTTTAGGGAAGTATACTGCATGACTTAAACTTTTAATTGTGTTTTTCCATTAAGACCATGTTCAATTTTATAACGGTAAATAACTAAAGTGGTATTCAAGCAGTTTGCGAATGTTGTTGCACAGTGTAAGAGTAATTATTTCGTGTGTTTCAGGGACCAGATGAGATGCGCAAAGTCGCTGTCCCAGCTCACAGATACACCCCGCTGAAGGAAAACTGGCTGAAGATTTTCACACCCATTGTAGAAAACCTACAGCTTCAAGTTAGATTCAACCTCAAAACTAGGAATGTTGAAATCAAAGTAGGTTCCTCCCCCCAGCACATTTCTGCAATGTTGACATGACTGAGCCTTTTATTTTTTTTTACCTTACACAGTTGTGTCTACAGTGTGTGTGTAATATAACTTCCTTCTTTCAGACGTGCAAAGACACACATGACATCGGCTCGCTCACAAAAGCAACAGATTTTGTGAGAGCGTTTGTTCTAGGATTCCAGGTTGAAGTAAGTACACTAATGGAAGGTGCTTTGTTTTTATTTTGGCTGAGTCATGGCTATTTCTATCAGATTTCTCAGTCCTTTTTTGTATTAAATGTGAATTTGTCAAACCAACGTAAAGTTTGGGGCCCAGTGGTAGATATTTAGGATCAAGACCAGATCTTATGGTTGGTGTGCTGATATTGAACCGTTATCAAATATTTGACATCAACAAGTCACTCGTCTACTGCCAGTAAGATGAAGCCACAAGCAAACAGTCTGTAAAGCCTGTGGTGGATTGTGTAATTGTTTTTCTTTTAAATGTTGAGAATATCTTTGTTGAAAATTACTTAATTTAAAGACCCATTATTTAAACACAAACAAGAATGGCAAATCTTTAAATATTATCTTTGTCAGCTTTGTCAGCTTTCATAGACTGTAGTGGTCATATTTTACTATATATATATACACATGACAGACGGACACTAATCAAAGCACTTAGCTTTATAATAGCTGTCACAATATTTGATTCTTAATGTTTCGTGACTCTCCCTTGAACCGTGTTTGTTTTTGGTTTGTAACGTAATACACATACTTTCTCTTCCCAGGACGCCCTGGCTCTCATCAGATTAGATGAGCTTTTCCTAGAAACCTTTGATGTCACAGATGGTAAGATGGCAGTGGCATGCTACCTTTTGTCTGCTCTAAACGCTATATTAAAATAGCTTTTCATTCCCTGCAGCAAAATGAACTCAATGTCCAATTCTTGGTGGGCATTTAATGGTTTTCATGTGTTGTCTGTCTTGGCAGTGAAACCCTTGAAAGGAGACCACTTATCCAGAGCCATCGGAAGAATAGCCGGGAAGGGAGGAAAAACTAAGTTCACTATTGAAAATGTCACGAAGACTCGCATTGTGCTCGCAGACACGTCAGTGCTCTTCACTATTCCTGCACCAAAATGATAATTGTGATATTTCGCTCTTACTATTACCGTGATTATTAATCACTATTAGGTTGGGTTTTTGTTTTTACTTTTGCAGTTAAACATATTTTTTCACAGTTCTACTACAGGAAACTAACAGAAAATTCAGTTTTTGCTTTGTCATGCACTGCTACAGCCATAAGACAAGTGTTCCACAGAAATGTTTTTGACTTACTACTGTACATTTAAATGATTTCCAAATGACCAAGTCTAAAAAAACTAAACAAAAAGATATACTTTTTATGAGCCAACAGTGTTTTCACATGTCGACACAGGAGATGGATTTACTTTGCTGAATTGTAATCTTTTTCTACTCGTACAGTTCAGGGCCTCAGTAGAACATTTCCCTTTGCCAATTTTTTTGTTTGCGTTAGGTGCAGAAACATGCCATTGTGATGTAGAATTACTTACTAGCAATTGTGACATCTTACCTCCAGAGGAATATTGCAATTTTCTCTTGAACCCATGCAGAAGTGTTGGTGTACAAGTTGTTAAACCAGAGAAATCTGTCTGTCCTTCATCTGTCTCAACAGAAAAGTTCACCTATTGGGGTCTTTCCAGAATATCAAGATGGCCCGGACAGCAATATGCAACTTAATCCTAGGTAAGAGAGATTTCATTTTTATATTTGATTAATACAGCACAACAAGTTGATCAGATGTTTGATATATTTGGAACAGATCTCTTTGAATCAACATGTAGTGCTGAGAAGTGACCTTTAAATCCCTTTTGCCCCAATAGGAAGTCCACCTTCAAAGGTCTATGGAAACATCAGGGTGGTGGCTAGCCGGACTGCGGAGAGATTCTGAAGTCTTACTGGGTCCCGTGTGTATTTATCCTTTCCCCCCCATTGGCTGGTGAAATCCCCACTATGATTTGTGTCCATGGGTTTAAGCTGTTTTGGACTGACCACCTCTTGTTTTAAGCGGTCATCAGTTGACCCAAAACATGACGAGAATCATGAGACGTTCAATTACCTGTAAGCATGAGTTTGTAAATAAATAACTTCAATTCCCACTAACAAATTTAGTTTTATTTGGTCACTGAAGTGTATGAGATTTCAAGCTTTGGACCAGGAACTAATTCCAGTCAAGAACACCCTGAAGGGAAAATGAGGTTTCAACAAAGTGACAGAAAATCTATTACTAATGTTTCAAAGTTTATTTAAATTTTATTTAATTTTCATACAGTATCAACTTTCCAACAGTCCCACAGCATAAGATGCAGCATGCAGAAAAAAGGAAAAAGTTGTCAAACTTAATCTTTTCAGAGATCCCCACACAAACTAAAAAGAACCCAAGTCCCTCAGAGAAAAATATAGCACTTACAAATTAAAGCGTGGTCTGAACTATACAGAGAGCCAGAACTGCATTTAACAAATACTTATATACAAAAGAGAAGAGGAAAAAAAACATCAAATTTTCCCATTTAAGCCGAGTACAGTGTGTGGCAGTTTGAGACAGGATCAGATATGCAACTTTTACTGGAATAGAAGCATTTCGCTGACCTGGGTAAAATACAAAAAGTTATACGTAGTTCAGTTCATTTGGATTAATTCTCATATGTGTACATTTACCAAAGTTTGGCAACATCCATATTGTATACCATTAAATTCTTAAATATATTAACATCACCATCCATGTGTAAACAAGAGGATTATTTCAAAAAATGGATCTACATGCACAACAAAAATATATATATTTCCATGTCATGCAAGCACAGGGAGGCCCAAGCCGTGCAGAGCTTTGGGATAAGGGACAACAGAGCACTCCAGATTCACATCTCTGCCTGGTCGAACCAGCAGTCGGCCTCCAAAGCGAAACAAAAAGCTATCCCGATGCCGTTTTATAGTAGGAATAAAAAATTTGGTTGAATTTGTTTTCTCCCTGTTCATGTTAGTGGGAGGGAGGGAGGGAGGGAGAACATGAGGTGACTGACAAAGGTCAGAAGGAGAAGCCAACTTTTAAAATGTACACGTTCAAAAAAAACTACAATTTACAGTCTCCCATTGCACACTGATCATGCCAACGTGTTAAGATATTAAGTGTTCGTGTTGCGTTCGAGAACACTCCGACCCGTCCTGTGCTGTTCTGAGAAAGGTAAGTATTCAGAAGGGCTCACATAAAGCAGAGGCAAAACCTCCTCTTGCTGCTAAAAATCATGAGCGCGCATTGATGACATAATATACACATATTGGATAAAAAACGCTGCCTGCAGATAAGTCTCTTAAATTGCTATATACACTCGCAAAAAACGGTGTATAATCTCACCATTATTCACACTCGAACCATTCCTCTCAGTTCATATCCAAGTCCATCCAGCCTCTGTTAACATTAAATAAAAGTCTTGTAATTCTAATGAATTCACTATAGTAAATTCCTCAGTGTGAGTGCAGACCTATTTGTATGGGAAATTGTCTTATGGGTGCACACACAGAGGAAACCATGTATCAGTTTGCAGCCACAAATTATTTTTGGAAAGACATTTTCTTGGCATTTATTTATCTACTTATAATTTCATAACAGGAAACAAGGATAATCTCCAATATAAACACATTCTTTAAGTATGAATAAAACTAGCAATCTTATCACACAAAAAAAAAAAAGAAGGAAAAACATGAATTGCTCTGCTCAGAGCGACTGGAAGCGTTACTGGTCTAATCCAAACTGCTCGTCAGGACAAAAAGTCAGAACATCGGAGATTTAGTTTTGCATCTAATATGACAGTTGGAAGTGTCACAAACTAGTCTGTCCGGCGTGGATCACAGCGGTGATGATAGGTAATAACTTGGACTGGTTTCTGGATATGTTCTGGTTGGCACGTCATACCCTGCTTTCTAGTTGTACTGTAAGTCAAAGTGTTAAAATACTATACGCTTCCCCTCACGGCACAACCAAAGATATACTTGTATTTTTTCTTCTTTATAAAAGACAAGAACAAAAAATAAATATAAAAAATTAACACAACAAAAAAGATGAAATATGAACAAGCCAACCAGCCTCTTCGCTGCGCCCACTTTGCCCCCTCCCCCCCATCCAAAATCAGAGATGCTCTTGCAAATGACAAAACAGATGTCCTTTCGTCTCAAAGTGCAACGACCAGGTTATTGAGAGGATTTACAGTCCAATAACACTTCAAAGTTGGCTTCACGAGGCCTGTGGTTTGTTGTAAAGAAAAAGTGGCTTTACAGAGAGAGAGAGAGAGAGATAAAGAGAAAGAGAGAATACTTCCATTGAGTTACAGAGCGTTTTGCCGGACGTCTTGAGCAGAGATCTTCAGAGATGGTGGAGAAAGCGAGTGTCGCGGAGGAAGGGGTGGGCTGGGGGAGACAGCAAGTGGAGGAGAGCTCACACGTCCACGACCATCTTTTTGTGTATATCGAGACCACCGACCACCTGCAAGAACGAGTGAGAGGGAGGCAAAAGAAAAGACCTTCATTTAGCACAGGTGTGAATAATATAAAATAATGTTGGCTGAATTCCATTTAGCTGCTTCACTTTCAGGGTCCGGTTGTAAAACCTTTCACTCATCATAGCAGGAAAAAGCACAGGTGTTACTAATAACGTTAACAATAGTTCCATTAAGTGTCCCAGTAAGCCCTGACAGCGAACCAGCATGCACTGCAGCAGGGCTATTAATCTAAATGGAATGCAGTTGTTATTAATGTTATTTCAACAGGAAGCATGGCACTGAAATCCAGTGCAGCCTAAGCAAAAAGCGGTTTTGTTTTTCCAGAGTTCCCTGCCCCTTTGACATTTGCCTTCAACAAAACATCTGCTGCATCAGCAGAAATGTCACCGCCCCCAAAATATCCCAGGAGGGCTTCCACTTACTGCACAGAACTCTTCAAAGGATATCCTGCCGTCTCCGTCCTTGTCTGCGTTGATAATGGTCTTGTCCACGATCTGCTGGAGCTGCGTGTCCTTCAGGTTGTTGCCCACCATCATCTTTAGCACCTGGAAGAGCTCGCCGTTGGAGATGTAGCCGTCCTTGTCCATGTCGTAGATCCTGAAAGCGACTGTGGTGCAGGGTGCAGCATGAGGGAGGGGAGGGACAGAAGCAGCGGTAGACAGGAGTGTCAGTCCATTACACTGCAACACCCACAGAGCACCAACTGTTAGGAGAAGCAGTCTTTGATGGATTTACCTCTGAGGGTCACCAACCAGACTGACAGCAATGTCTGAGAGACTCTGCAACATGAAGCCTTTCGTCTTCACCTGTTCTTAAACTTGTTTGTCTTCCAGTTCCTCTGGCTCCACCAAAAGTAGTGGCATCTCAACTTCCTCCCACTCTCTTTGATTTGAGAGTGGTTGACTAACTTTAAGCTTGATTCTAGAAACAGGACAGTGCTAGAAACTGGTAGGGTGAAATTTCCACGTAAAATTAACCTGGCTAGAAAATCAAGTCTGATAGCAGGTGAGCCAAAAAGTAGTTTGCACACTGCTCAACATTTATTGTTTGTAAGGCAAAATGAGAAAAACAGAACAGGTGAGACACGGGGGACAAAGGCCCGGCTGGTGTTTGCCCCAAAGCAACAAAACAAGCAGATCAGAGACCTTGAGTGGTCCGTTGTGCTACCTCTCGCCACATGCAGCAGCTTTACTTACATCGAAGCTTCTGTTCCTTGTCCCCCTTGACGCTGAACTGCGAGACTCCCTCGATGAATTCTGGGAGAGGAGCACAACAACAATCAGCGTTGGGGGTTTGCCAGCTTATCGGGCAACATTATGGCAGGATGTGAAAATGTTCTTTGCCATATACTGTATTTCAGAGTTAATCTGTTGGGAAGATAATCATTCAAATCAAGAAACAAAATATTAACTTTTTTTATATTTCCAAAAAGCCGTTCAGCGATATGTTAAAGCTGTGATCCAATTTGGGATCGCAGTCAATTTACACCAATACCAAATGAGCAGCCTTGTGGTATCTTTCAAACAGTTTGCACACTAACAGAGACCAGAATAAAGCTGTAAAATCAAGAACCGGTAGTTCCCTACACCAGCAGACATTAGTGCATACCTTTAAAGTCCACTTCTCCGTTCCCATCCGTGTCGAATATGTCGATAACCCTCTGCACCAGCGGGTTCTGTTGCAGCTCCGGCAGCGACATGAACTCCTCCACGCTGAGTGAGCCGGAGTTATCTAGGTCGAGTTTCTTAAACCTCTTCCCTAGCCTCTTAATCTCATCAGCATCGACTGGACAAAGACAAAAAGAGAGAGGGAGAAGATCCAGGTGAGACGGCGGGAAAACGTGAAAAAACAAAATCGTACCGCGTGCAGGGGGCCAGATGCATGGTTCCTTTGACGGCCCCCTAAACTCAAGAGAAGCTATATAGAGAGAGTGACAGGAAAAATGAGGCACGGCGCACTGTTCACCTGCAGCAGCAATCTCCCAAGATGGATAAAGAACAACTTACACTAAGCCAGTGGATATTTATGCTAAATATTAATATCCTGGTTAACACCTACATGAACAGCACTACTTGCAACTAGGTCAACGAACACCCCTTCCGGCCTGCACAGGGCTGAGCTATCCCCGCCGAAACCCACAGTAACCACAGTACATTTTGTTCTGCTCTTCTCCAGAGAGCCCTGAAATGGGAAAGCCCACATTTCTAGATTGCTAAACTGCTCTGACAACACTGCTCTGAACCTAAAATAGGGAAAAACATAAATACATTTTATAATAAAGGGGAAAAGTAGACAAATAAGAGCTAAAAAGAACAGGTGGAGGAGAAGGAGTAAAAGAGGAATTAGCAGAAAGACAGAGAGGCAAACACAGAGATAGAAACCTTTGCAAACTTACAGACTTTGTTGTCTACTGGTGCTTTTTTATCAGAAGGGGTCTGGATCTTTCGTTCCCCTGCCATCGGCCCTAACTTCCTGGCCGGTATAATGAACAATGGTAATTCAGAAGCAGTAACAAAGCCAGTGGTTAATTACTACAGTATATAAGCTCATTCACACATCACGTGATCCCATTGGCCAACCACAAATTACTACTTTGCCTGCTTTAATCTGGGATCCTAGATGACACGGGCTATCTATTAGCTAGCAGGGGGAGGAGTGAAGGGAAGGGGGGCAACAGGGAGGTGTGACAAATGTATGAGAGTTCAGTTCATTCCAGGTCTGATCAGGTTTGCTGACCTCCATGAGGACAGGCGGTTCAGGTAAAGCACAGTAAAAGATAAAATGGAAAGGTTGGCTTATGATATGAACTATAAAACCACAACAGCCCAGAGTGGAAACAGAAGTCAGATAGTGAGCTGAAGAAATGTTCCCTTCAGGCTCCTGGTGGTAATTATAATGCAGACACAGGCAGCAATCAAATCCATCATGAATTCAGCCACAGGTGGCAAATTAAAGGAAAACCCCTAAATGAATTAGTAGAGAAGCATAACAATTGTTCATGTTTCCATACAGGGTACGAGGTTTACTGAATGGTTTCATGAAGGTCACTGCAATGGCCTTCACAGTCAACCCCCCACCACAATCATCATCAAAACGCCAAATGAGGGGAAAATCTTTCGAAAGAATTGTGTTCATCCTTCCAGCAGAGTTCAGAGGTGGTAAATAAATATGTGGCGCACTTCAACCTTAACGGTTCCCATCTTTTACAGATTGGTCTCGTTCACACACCGATGGCAACGTGGCAGCAAATCAGGGTTCAACGTCTTGCACGGGGACACTTCGACATCTGGACAGGATCGAACCACCAACTTTGGGACTAAAAGGACAACGCGCTCCACCTTCCGAGCCACAGTAGGTTCTTACATTTTGTCACTCAAATCAGGGGAATATAATGCACCTTATATACATTTGGGTGTCTGCAATTCAACTAGACAAACAAACATGTTAAAAGATTCCAAGTTGAAACAACAGTAGGTTGTCCCATCGTGCCGCTTATCATATGATGCACAGAGAGAGACGGGTGTGGGCTGACTTTTTTTGGGTTTTAACGTTCGGACACGCTGTGCTACTTCAGCTCGATGACTAATTGGAGTGCGAGTGTGGTGGGGGAGCAGGGGAGGAACGAGACAGATTGAGAAAGTGAAGGTTGGGATGGACACAGTCACAGCAGCTGACTCTTACAACTAAGGAGCATACATATACATACATACATACATACATACGTCAATAGGTGCTATAAAAATCATTTAAGGCCATCAAGTGCACAGACAAACAAAAAAAAACCCTGGTAACTACACTGCTCAAAAAAATTAAAGGAACACTTTTTAAGCAGAGTACAGCATCAAGCCAATTAAACTTCTGGGATATTGATCTGGTCAATTAAGTAGCAGAGGGGGATGTTAATCAGTTTTAGCTGCTTTGCTGTTAATGAAATTAACAACAGGTGCACTAGAGGGGCAACAATGAGACGACCCCCAAAACAGGACTGGCTTTACAGGTGGAGGACACTGACGTGTTTTCCCCTCCTCATCTATTCTGACTGTTTTCACTAGTTTAGCATTTGGCTCAGGTCAATGTCACTACTGGTAGCATGAGGTGACACCTGGACCCTACAGAGGCTGCACAGGCAGTCCAACTCCTCCAGGATGGCACATCAATACGTGCCAGAAGGTTTGCTGCGTCTCCCAGCACAGTCTCAAGAGCATGGAGGAGATTCCAGGAGACAGGCAGTTACTCTAGGAGAGCTGGACAGGACCGTAGAAGGTCCTTAACCCAGCAGCAGGACCGGTATCTGCTCCTTTGTGCAAGGAGGAACCGGATGAGCACTGCCAGAGCCCTAC
>JAVQJF010019845.1:0-16970 GCA_036023855.1 Gadopsis marmoratus
GTGTGTGTGTGTGTGTGTGTGTGTGTGTGTGTGTGTGTGTGTGTGTGTGTGTGTGTGTGTGTGTGTGTGTGTGGCGTTTGCCAGCCTCTGGAGAGGTGTGCACCCAAGCGCCTGTACTGGCATCACCAGTTAAAACAGCAGACGTGGATCACAGAGAAACACTGCTAATTGAATTCCACTGACGGATGTTTATTTTAGCCTGTGTGAAGTTTAAATTTAGGACGAATGAACTGGAGCCTTTTGCAGTGATATAACTGTAACAAGGTACAGCTTCGCTACAAGTTGTGCAGTCCAGCCAAATCATTCGTGAGTGGCTGTATTAAACACACAGCTTTTTGTGACTTTACTTTAGGTAGGACAGTAAATGTTGTTTTGCATGGGAGACCTAATTTATTCTACTACCTGTCCTATTATGTTGTGTGAGAAAGACCTGAAGACATGTCTGAAAAAACTTTTTGGGGGCTTTGTTAAAAAGAATTCTTATATATTCTGGATCTTTCGACTGAAAGGTTTTTCTTTGTGCCATTGGTTAACTGGTTGGTAAGTTGGTGATTCCAGATACTCCGGTGCCCTGAAAAGCAAAACTCTACAAATAGGTTTGGTAGAGCCTTACCGGGACTCAGTCTAAAAAAGTAAAGTTTGTCCCGAGTGTGGCACCAGGGAACGTCCTTAGCAGATTGGCATAACCTGCTCAGCAAATTCCATGGCTATCTGCCCATTAGATTATGAGATACACTGTCTTGTGTACAAAGTTGACATTTTATCCTGAGGGTGGCACAAGGGGAAAGCCTGGAGTATCCTAACAGAAAGGGTTTGTCCTCTAGGGAGGACAGCTGTGTTCTGTAAACTCTAAATGCGGACTGTACACAGAAGATCCAGAGGTTTACCATTGTCAATAGTGACTATCTTTTGGGCAGCACAAGTTCCCACAAGGTATTTGTCATTTCTGGTAAATAGAAACAGTCCTGTGCATTTTAGTTCAGTTGTGACAAATAGCTAAACGAAAGGTGGATTTACAGTAGAATTACTACATGCGGTTGAACAGGTTGAAAGGTTGGTTTAGTTACTCTTGTGTGCTTGGATTTCTTGGCTGGTGGCGATACCAGTCAGTATAACAGTCAAAAGTTTGGTATCATGGCCACATGATGTGATAAATGCTGCAGTGCTTTTATCCTGCCTATGTCTAGCCTGGCCATCAGACTGTGGTAGCGGTTGTTCGGCGCAGTTAAGAAACAACCAAAACAGTGGCTATATCTGTAAGTCATCTTACAACAGCTTTCTACAACTGTTAATCTTATAGACGAGTGTGTGGACATTGTTCTGTCACTATTTTACACAGGCGTCGCTTGGAAGTTAATGTCCTCATTAAGGATCCCGCCTTCAAAGCTCATCTCGTCTGAGTCGCTGAGAAAATTGGAGGTCTGGGAGGTGATTCGGCGACCGGGAACCAGGCTAGTCTGAGATGCTGATTCTGGGGAAGTAGCTGTTCCCGGTTACCTGCCATGGCTCCTGCAGGTGTGTGCGACTGGGAGGTGGGGTGAGCCCTGTAGACGATAGAGCTTTCACCATCACAGAGACATAGCTTTCTTCCGTTCACTTGCAGTTGCATTTCTGCGTTTAGATTAAATATAGCTCAGCTCTCTGTTGTTATGTGCAGCTAATGTGGTTGTCACAGGTCTAATCAGCCACATTAGCTGTAGTGTTTGCTTAGTCAAGAGCCCGAAGGTGTTTTAAACCTTAAAGACCATCATCCAGCTCCTGTCGTCCCTCAACGTCTGAGCTCTGCCATAACACCTGCCGTCAGACTGCTATTTACAGCTATTTTTGTTAGCTGCATTGTTCTTCAGATTCTTCCACCATGTTTACATCAATGCTCTTCCTTCCTTCTGGGCAATTAGCTTCGTGTACGTGAAGCATGACTGCGTTGGGAAGGAGAAACAAAGAAATCAAGGTGAAACTGTTGGATTATATAATCCGCAGTACGTTCTATCACACACCGACAAACATCAGTGAGCGTCATTAGCATTTATGCCCAAAATAGATATAGCCACTTGAAATGAAAACACAATCGTTTAGATTCAATTCAATTGTGATCCATATTCAGTGAGCCAGGCAGTAAAGAAACAACACAGCAGCAGCTCTCTGAAGTGCTTTCCATGCAGTGTAACTGGCTTTGCGTTTAATGCTTTTTGATGACAACAACAACAACAACATACAAGTGCATTAAGTTTTGTTGTGTCCAATCGCCTTTTAAAGGTTTGTAATCAGAAACGTTCCTTAAGTGACACTCAGAAGGATTGATACCGTGTCACAGCAGTACAGAAGGTATGTATTTGTGTATATTAGTGTGTGCGCTGAATATAATTGTCCATAGCCAGTGAACTTCAGGCAGCATATATGCTTTCTCCTAAATGTATTTGGACAGCAAATTAGTAGTAGACATGTTTTGTAGAGAACAGGGTTAGTATACTGTACCTGAGAGATACAGGTACCATTATAGGCATGGCAGAGTTCTTTGCACTGAGAGTATGTCCCTGTGTTATGTTCAGCAGTCAGTGCAAAACACAGACCAGAGGATTTACATGCAAACCTCAATCTCCGATACCCCATGTTTAATTTAATTTGCCTAATTCACTGCGCTGTTTAAGAAAACAAGGTTGAAAGAAAATCCTGCACACAACTCTTAAATATTAGAAACACAACTCTGCGGTGGACTCTTAATAAATACGCAATGAGACACAGACAGTGCCAATTATATTGTTAATGTAAGTGTTAAAGAGTTGTTAATTTGAAAGCCGAGTCGTGGGGACATGGTCTAGACAAAGGGACAGATGACTGGTGAAGCCAAAACCCAGCAAGTTTTAATGAGGCAACAGGGGACTGCCTGTCAAACACATAACAAACACTCACATCCCAGAAGACACACGCACACACACACAAATATATACACACGGAAGCATGCTGTGGTGTTCAATGTACAGGAATACAGTTGCACACTCAAGTACACAGCATGCATGCATCGGTACCACAGGGAAATAACATTCCGAGATGGACATTTATCTGATTTGATGCTGAGCTGTGATGAACTCCGTCTTCACCAAAACACGCCTGTCTCAGACCCGACTGATGGGCTTAAAGGGTCAAAAGATTAAGCTCAGTTTTCCCCATGTCAGCCATGTCAATCATAGCAGGGTGAGCTGCATTTACAACGTTACAGCAATATCAGAGATTACTGCTTTGAAATGCGGGGCTAAATACCCCAGCATTACGGCGCTGAAATATAGACTGAAAAATCCAAGATTATACTTCAGTGAAATAAAGCCTTTAGGCCTAATCCATATTCAAAGTCTTGTTTCTAGCTGGGCTGTGGGCCTCTATAACCTAGTTCTGACGGCTGTTATTGGGGAAAGCTGCTTTGTACTGGTCAGTTGTGTGATGAGGGCTTGGACACGGTCTGTTGAGCTGACCTATATTTGGCTGCCTGCCCTGTCTGCACAGTCAAAACCAGAGCTTCTCTCTTGTTTTGTTCTATAGGCAAATTGGGCCGCCAGGCACTCTCCGCCGCTCTCTGATCTAGTTCTGTGATCAAGTTCAAGCTTGAACGTACTGTCATGTGAAATGTTTCATGCATACTGATCCTCCCAGACGAGGTCAAGCGAGAATTCATATACAGTACAGAATCTGAACTTCATTCACGGTGAGTGTAGAGGAATTTGTGATATTGGTGCAGCAATGTATTGACAGCTAACAAGGTCATATATATATATATATATATATATATATATGTATATAAATACTCAGGGATGGGAAAACCAGAAATCACATACAAACAAGTGGTGCTTTGAGCTAAATGCTAATATCAGCATGCAAACCTGCTCACAACGACAATGCTAACATACCAGTGTTTAGCAGTTTAAATGTTTGCCATGTTCATCATCTTAGTTTAGAGTGCTAGGACTGCTAATATTTGATTTTCATGATAAACGTTATGTCTCTTGTAAACATCTGTTCACCAAAACACAGTGAAGGTGCAAACGGTCGCAGCCACGCCCACAAGCACGGACTTATGTCAATTTGAAAAGATAGCAGACGCCTTCAAAAAGCAATGCTCAGCTGTATTGCGTGAATGATGAACACTTTTTTGTTTGATTGCTAATTTACCATTTACCTCTCGCGGGCCGGTCAGGGACACTGCCCAGGTCTGGTCTGGACCAAAGTAGCGTTGGCCTACCAACTGTCAACCGACTGACCGAGGAACCTTGTTATACCTACAGCTAAATATAACGTTTAACTATCTTACAGAGTGAAATTTTTTGGAGGCAGAAACTATACCTTTGGCATTCCATCCACATTAAGCCTGAATTTTTAACATCCAAAAATGGTGCTTTTAAAAAAAACACCTTTTTGCTTTTTTATTGGCATTTAATCTAATGTTACCTAACCATAATTTTATTGACTCCTACTACTGAGGATTAATCTCAGTCTGCAGGTTGTATTGCTGCTCCAGATCACTGCCTTCCAGAAGTGTTTGCACAAAAGCAGTCTGCACAGAGAAAAAAAAACACCAAATGAAAAGCGGGGACGCAGTGTAGCAAGACCTGTGCAAACATAACCGACCGAGACCAAGTAAACACATGAAGTAGGTAAATGAATAAATGGACTTGACAGTAGTAATAATGGGATATGTGACCGTCACATATATTGCCCCAATTGTGTTGTGTGGTCATGTCATAATATGAGGGACACGGTCATGGTTCAGCCTTATATTCTTGTCGTCAAGCTAAAAATAAAATGAGATGTTGCCGTTTCCCCCACTTTTTACATTTTGATAAATAACAGTCATGTGGCTGGTCCACTGTTCGCTGCGATTTCATTTAAATGTATTGATTTTACCGCAAATGTTTGCTCTACTACATGCTAGTGTGACTGGGTTTTTACTTGGTCTGGTTTGACCAGTAACTCATGGTGGCTAATCTTAGCATTGCTGTATCACCGAGTCAGTTCACTGACTCAACAACTCTTTCACTACTAGGACACTATGTTTTATAAAATATAGTAGCACAAGTGGGGGTTTAGGGTAAGAATAAGGACAATTATTTCAATGGTTTAATCAAGTAAATCAAGATTTAAACACACATTGTATCTTTGTTGTTACCTGTTTGTGTTGCCATTCCACTCCCTCTCAGTTACGTAAACTAATGACGATGTAAAGCAATTTAGTCAAGGGAATCTTTGGAAATTAAGGGAAATAATAATATACTATTAACCTGTAATTACTGCCTGTGGCCACAGAGTCACCACTGCACAGCAAAGGTTACATAGTCCCGTGTTAAAGCTTAATGTTTGTTTCGTTTTCATGATTGACATATGTCTCAGTCTACCATAGTCTCTATGATACAGGGCCCACTTTCTAATAACAGAAAAAGTAATTTAAAAATAAAGAGTGTAAGAGGGATTTGGGATTGTACTCTATAGAGAAAGACGGGGATGTCGACAGATTAGGGTGATTAGAAGTGATAACAAGAGTATTGACGTTGATGTGATCACACGAAGAGCAAAGAGGGAAAGGGAGGAGGTGTTAGAAGGATGGAGGCACAGAGGAAGGAGGGAAGGAGCCAGGGAGGTAGATGTGACAAGAAAATGTAGAGGGACACGTGCTGGCCACATGGTAACGCCATGCAGTTGTGACCGTAAAAAATACGGAGAAGAAGGAGATAAAAAGGGGGGATACGGTGTGAAGAATGTAGTGGTGGCACGAGGCCAGGTAAGCAGCCGAGGGCTTAGGTGCACTGCAGCGTTGCAGGTTCAAATCCAGACCGCATCCTCTCAGGGTCATCCTCCTACTGTCACCCTCCGCTGCATGCTGCCTAATAAAGCAGAAATGCACTGAAAAGATGAGGAGCCACAGAAGTAGGTCAAGTGAAGGGAAGTGGGCAGGGAGCGAGGGGAGGGGGGGAGGAGGGGAGGGAAAGTTTAGAGGCGTAAAGGCAACAAGAAGGGGAAGGATGCTATGGGGAGACTCACGGGGAGGAAAGGAGGAGAAAAGGGATGTGGGGTGAGCTGAAAGGTGGGCTGTAATGAAAAATTTAAGTTCAGAAACAGTGATGAGGGATAGATAGGTAGAGAGGATGAGGAACGCTCTCCAAAATGGAAGGCAAGTAAAGCCAGGTCAGCCATATTAGCAGCCATCAGTGACCAGAGATTGTTGCCTAGCAGCATGCGAGAATACTTTTTTTTCTCCCTTCTCTTCTCCTCACCCTCCTACTCCTCTTGTATCTCTCTTTTCTCCTCGCCTCGCCTCCTCTTCCTCGCTGCTCACGCCGCACTGTCATCCTCGCTCTCCTTCCACTCCTCTTTTCCTTTCACCTTTTCATCTCCTCCCTCCTTTCCACACTTATCCCTCCAATTATCCCTCCACTCTGCTCACGGGCTCCACTTTCATTTTTTTATTATTGTTAGCTCGTAGCAGGCTGGTGCTGCCTCATGCCGACAACCAGCCTTTTTTGCGTGTGTGTGTGTGAGTGTGTGTGTGTGTGTGTGTGGCGGATTCTTCATGACAAGCCTTTCATCAATGTGTAAAGCTGGCTGATGCAGCTGTTACACCAGCTCTGTGCTGCACCAGGATTACATGGCACATGTGAAGCCCGTGTCCTCCAACGCTTGGTCAAATACAGGATGACACATGGCATCAAGCAGGCGAGTGTGTGTGTTGAGTGTGTGCATGTGTTTGTGTGTGTAGGCCAGTCCCTCTGATGCTAGGACCCTGATACTTGGTTTGTGACACTAGGTTTTGGCTTTTTTGGGAATGAAGCTGTTCTTAGCGCATGTTTTGTGCTGATGTAATATTGATCAATTGTATTATTTAATGCCATAAAACTGTATGGTGACTGCTGGCAACCATTATTCTTACTACTCTTGTTACTACTGCTGCTGCTGCTACTAATATTATGACTTGACTAGCACAACACGTAGCTCTTCAAGTGCTGTCAAGAAGCATTTAGGATCTGTGTCTCTGTGGTTCACACAAAGATGCCATATTTAGTTCTGTGATGTGAAAATCATCCATTGCTCACAAATAGTAAAAAGACTACTGATTTGTGCAGGTTACATATTTTTCTGAACTACAGAGCTTATGGTATTCATTTAGCAAGCAATGCAAAATTGCCATTGGACCTCTGTCTCTGTCACTGTAATGGACAAGACTGGTGATTTTCTTTATTTTTCTTATCGTCAACAAATCCCATGAAAAGACCAAAACCAACGAGTAGTGTGTGTGTATCCAAAGCCTGATATATCGTTTTCCTCTGTGCCATAGAGCAGAGTGTACGCTGTCGTTTATTTTGAGGCGATCGCACATTTACCGTCCTGCTGCTGAAATGCTCATTAACGTACCAAATGTGGATTAATCCGCATGAAAATAGTCCCCAACAAATGCACTATTTCCTCCTGTTTGAGTAACGTTGGCTAAAAAGTAAGGTCTTTTTTTTAATATATATACAGTATATTTGTGACTCGCCACATAATGCAAGTGCATTTGTTGGGGAATATTTAAGGATATTGCCTTATCCTTAAAAAGATCAGGTCATTAGCCAAAGATGTCATGATTGGACTGCTTTACTATTGCTACTACTAGCAAAAAGCAAATAATTGCACTACAACTACAATACAGCTATTTCTACAAGTAGTGGTGCTACTAAAAGTAACGTTACTGAAATGACGACACGTGTGTCTTTTGGAGTGAAATACTTGTTGTGTGGGTTGTACTTGTACGTATAGTCATGTCCTGAGTACAAGTGACTGTAACACCCTTTGCTGCATATGTGCCAGATGTTTACTTATTACGTACAATTCAAAACTTACACCTCTCTTTTACTATACATCTATCAATCCTATCATTGTTATTACTACCCTGTTACTACTATCATATTCTCTGCTTGTGGTGCCACTGCTGTTGCTTTTATTGCCAGACTACCAGTAGATATGTTACTATTATCTCGGAGGAGTCTGCACACTGACTTCTGGTTTCAAATATTTCTTTTATTGAGCCAACGATTATACAAACTCTATGTTGTTGTGTCAGTGCTCAGAATTATGAAATTATATTCATATATATTCACATATATTTAAAACAGATCATACCAAAGAGATTGAATTCTGTTCTGAGTTTGGAATTGGAAATAAGCAAAGGGAAAGGAAAAACATTTCAAAATAAAATAAATCAATAATACAATTAAACAGAAGTGGACTAAGACAAAGTAAATGTGCAAATGAAAAGAGACATAAAATAAATCTAAGAATAGGAACATAACTCAGATAAGGCAGTCTAGGAACATTAATGTCCTATCTTATCTTCCTACATATGCACACTTTCATCTCAGTGGCCTGGATTTCCTGTTCCAAAGATGTACTAGTGCACCTGTCCAGGATGTGTCACTGCCCTTTGCCGAATGCATGCCAGGATAAGCTCAACATGACCCTGAATGTGAACAAGTCATAGAGGAAATAAATAAATGAAATAATCATAACTGAACATGTGAATCAGTAATGGTGAAAATGTTGCAGTGGAATCAAATTTAGTTTAAGTATTAAAATGTAACCAAAATACATTATGGTTAGTGTATGCATTGCACATGGACAATACTGGCGAGCTGGTACACCCATTTTAATAGAATTCTAATAGTAGGCTGGTTTACCATTGATCTTACATTTTGCTATATATTGAATGTGTGCTCGGAAGTGTGTCTCTCTTCACCTCTGCCTTCACTCTTGATGCCCATATCTGTGCGTATGCTTGTGTAGGTGTGACAGCCACTCAGCCTCAATGCTGGCATGTCAGAGTGTCTTTAATAATAGTAAAAGAGTTGCATGTTCCCTTGTTTTCCAGGAGGTATGCCAGTGCCTGAGGTGGCGTCTGACACTGCCAGCGCTGCCACCATGTTGAGCCCCGTCCTCAACGCCTCCAACGGAGACGGCTCAGAGTCTGAAACCACCTCCGCCATCCTCGCCTCCGTCAAGGAACAGGTTAGAACTTCACGTGTGTGTATGTGTATGTGTAGGTGTGTGTGTGTGTGTGTGTGCGTGTGCAACATACAAAGAGGGTTGTCACAATTAATGAAATATGAAAGTAGTGAGAATAATTCCTCCAGTCCTTTCAGGGTGAGACAGGGCGACAGCAAACAGTAAACACAAATGATGGAGTGCCCATCTAAGCTAATGTGTCACAAATATGTCGCCACAATTTGTGTCTGTGAGCAGAAACCCTTAGGCTCCGCCGCGCAGCATAATTTTGAAAATGATGGTGAGATGCATCACTTGGCTACATTTTTGTCAAAGCCTGAGCGACTTTGTTGGAGACGCTGTGCATGGCGAAGCAGCGGAGGGACAAACACAAAGCCAACAACTTGAATTTTTCTTTTCAGTAAAGCTAACATTAGGCTGTAATGATACATTTTGTGCTTATTATGTACTTCTGAAAGTTAGAATAATCAGGACTCTGCCAGAACATGTCTTGATGTTTTTCATTTCTGATTGCTGGACGTCCTTTACATTACTGTTTCGTCTCATACTGACTATTAGATTTTTCCTAATGTGTATAAAGTGTGCTCTCCACTTACCTATAAAACACCTGGCACTTGACATATAAAATATGGCATTTGTATTACAGTATCAGACTTTAAACATATATGTCATATC
Source organism: Gadopsis marmoratus (assembly GCA_036023855.1). Taxonomy (NCBI): domain Eukaryota; kingdom Metazoa; phylum Chordata; class Actinopteri; order Centrarchiformes; family Percichthyidae; genus Gadopsis; species Gadopsis marmoratus. The sequence continues at coordinate 9,694 of JAVQJF010019845.1, forward strand.
CTCAGTTTAGACAGTACTGAAGAGTGGTAGATTCTGCACTTCCCATTGGCTCTGAGATGTAGACAAACTTTTGTGGATGATTCAGAAGGGATGCTTTATGTGCACATTTCACAGTGTAAAACAGCTTCAAAGGCAATTTTCTCAAATTTAACTATCCTGGATTTGATAGTTCTTTCAGTTTTTTTCCAAGGCATTTGTGACCCATTTCCACCCCTGATTAGCAGCTGTTTTGTTTCGTTTCCTTATTTACACATATGAACAATTTTAAAAGGATATAATATATAATTATCTAGGGCCTAGGGGGTTTTTAGGCAATTCACCTTCTCCCTAGAGTATAGGAGCTTGAAAAGTGGCATTCTCCAGGCAGCATATTACAGAATTGACGTAGCTTGCAGCATTGACGTATATGCAGTTTATATGTATCTATCAATAATTATAAACAGTAAAACACACATATAGCATAGTATTTAGAACTGCACTTAATATTTAAGATGCACCAATCTGTCGCCAGAATCTGACACAGTTCCATAACGTCGCCACCTTAAAGATTAATTTAATACCAGGCTGAAAAGCAGCCGTGTTTCCCTGCCTGCTGGAGTGCACCTCTACATCGTGTTCGATAAAGTTGAGAAATGAAACCGCTGGAGGTAGCCGCAAACAAGATTTCCAGCTGGTCTTAACATGTTTTTTAACCAACCAACTAGTCCCACATAGGCTATTTCTCCAACTGAGGAAATGGCAATCTCCTGAGAGCACGCCAGGTGTACAGATGACAAAAGTGAAGATGTAGGTTAATAACAAACTGAAAAAAGTGAATTTATTAAGCATGCTTTCGAACAATCAGGGGTGCATTTTCCCACTTTGTGTAGTTCATGGACCAGCCACCTATGGTAGTAGATGAAGTGCATGCATTCAAAGCTAAAGCTGAACCACTAGTCCAACTGCCTGTCAAGGATGTGATCTCATAACCGAAATCATTTGGTGACCATGGATAATATATATAGTGGGCATTTTTCCTGATAAATAAGAAAGTGAAAAGATGCTGAGGTTTGTTGTGTTTGTTGTGTAACCCCCACACCCCCAGAGTAATATTATTCACCCAGTTTCAGTGTCAAAACTTGACTTGGAGTCTTGACTAATTAGTTTGCAAATGAACAGTTGCTTCCTGCTGTGGTCGCACCTAAACCACACCGTAGCTGCCAGTAGTTCCTCATAGGATGCCGAACCACAAGCTCATAACTTGAAGCCTGGCAAGATGGATTCTCACGTGATCTTGTGAAACCAGCTGCCTCGCCAAGGTAAATGAACTGGGTCCAAACAACAAGGCGACAGTGTGTCAATTTTTTAAGTAATCCTTTTCCCCAAATGAACCGAACCACGCAAATCACCACCAGTGATGCAGTATTGGACTAGTTTTGCAGATGATTGAATCCTTGATGCTCAAATTCATCAAACGTCTACAGCAACGCTAGCAGCCTCCTGTGGCCATAATGCCCATTGCATCTCAGGAAGCGAAATTGTTAGATTGGAAATGGACAGATCAACTTTGATAATCATTGCTTTTAGAGGTATTCTGTCATGAACTGAAAAGTGGACATTTTGACCTGCTGCTGGTGGCGCTGTATAGAAACATGAGGGGATCACCAAAGTAATTAGGGTGTTGCCTCTGAGGACCATTTATGTCTCTGCCAAATGTAATGTTAATCCATGTGGAAGTTGTCCAGATATTTTAATCTGGACCAAAGTGTTGAACAGATGGACTATTGCACCAGCGTTGCCATCCACAGAGCCACACTACCAGTGTATTTCAAAACTACTTCCAATCAGCTTACACTGCCATAGGATTAGGACCAATCAACACACAGTAAATATAGAGCAGATTAAATGTCATGTTTGTGTGAGATCTCATTATGTTTTTTAAAACTTAAAGGGGAACACATCAAAGTGTGTTTACAGGTCTTGGGGAGTACTACGGCAAATGTGAAAAAAGTTTAATAAAGCATTTTGTGGTTCCAGAGGGCGTTGCATGAAATATAGGAACCTGAGGCTGCGGCCGGGGCTGAAGACTATAAGTTTGAATATGAAAAGAAATCTGGTCGTGTGGCGTTAGGAAGAAGCAAGTTTACCAGCCCTCTGACAGTAGCCTGCTCCTCATCTCTGCTTGAGGCTAGCGGCGCAAAATTACATTAGCCGCTGCTAGCAGAACACATCCAAAACGCCGACCGAAATGTTGGTGTTGGTGGTCTAGTTGTATTGTGGATAATGTAGGCTCCAGGGTTTGGCAAGGAAGGAGAATGCGTGGAATAAAAAAAAAGGTCGACATCTCTGGCCCTACTGCATTTTTATTATTATCCTGTTTTAAAAACTTTCCATCATCATCCTCATGCACGAGTGCAAAGCTAAATCCATGGAGAACTGTTTTAACGACACGGTAGATAGCAGGGCCATGAATGCTGACTCTGGCTGGAACTGGTCTCAGAATATGAGCATGCAGTGAGTGTGTGTGTGTGTGTGTGTGTGTGTGTGTGTGTGTGTGTGTGTGGGCACACAGGTTGAGTGGATACTTGATACTGTGGGCACTGTGTGTGTGTCCTTGTGTGCTATAGGATGTGAGGGAATGTACTCTGAAATGCAGATGCTAAAGATAGTCAGTGAAAATGCTGAGTGGAAAAAATAATGGATTGTGCATGTTTTACACTGAAAGGAAGTAGTGAGGAAGTAGGACACGTTGACTTGGACACACACACACACACACACACACACACACACACACAGGTCATGTGCACACTCACATTGCAATGGCCTTCTGGTGAGAGTGTGTAAAAAAAAAGAAAAAAAGGCTGGAGAGGAGAACACAGGGATGGAAGGAGTGTCAGCTATTTGAAGAAAGTGAAGATGGATAGATTGCTAACTCTCTCCTCCGCCTCCCTTCTTCTTCCTCTGCAAGCTGGAGTCGTTATAGTTCATGCTCCTGCACTGTGGTGAAGTTATTATTATTTTTTTATGCCAGTCATTTGTCACTTCCTTTCATACTTGTTTTGGCAGTGTGTAATTTTTCATGATGTTTGGGCTTTTGCCAGTGTTCCTAACCAGGCTGTAAAAAGGAAGCAGGGCTGTAATTTTCAACCAAAGCACACACACACACACACACACACACACACACAGCTTCCTGTTCTCTTTGGTAGATAAAGACAAGGTCAGGCATGAGAGACCAAGAAAAGGCTTCACACACACTTAGATACATAGATGTGTACACATGTGGTCTGCAGACACACACACTCTTGTGTACATGCTGCCAATCAGACTCTTTTGCCTCTGCTGACTCACACCAGGAGATCCCTGCTGCTGTTTTCCCTCCGTTTCCTTCTTCCCACATGAGATTGATTAGCCATTCGACGTTGTATTTATCACATCTGTCAGCTTTTGTCCCCGTATCGTTCATCATCTCTGCTGTGAACACATCTGCTACTGAGGGAGCGCAGCGTGAAGTGCCACCTCTGAAAGAGTTGCATTCCAATATGGGATGTGCCCATTAGAAACATTTTACATATTGTCATATTGAATGACAGATAAAGTGAAAGTGGCACAGGGTATTGATTAGCTGTCTTTTGCTCGCAGTCTGGTAACAATCGACAGTCCTTGTTAGTTCTGAAATGTTGAATGTGTGTGTTAAAATCAGCACTTCAAACAAAATCCTTCATTTTATTTTCAAACGTGAATTTCCAATAAATATGAAAAATCCATGTTTCTTTTCTGGTGCTTTTCTGGTGCTTCCAGCTCTTTTTTGTTTTTTCTTTATGTGCCAGTTGCCATAATGACCATATTTTCTAAAGGACCATACCAAAGTTTTGTGCCAGTAAAATGTAAGAAAGACAGCATATATATATATAGGGTTTTTATTTAGAAGCACAAAATACAGGAGGAGGGAATAGAAAGGTACACAAACAGGTCTATCATGCCAGAACCGCTGCAGCAGAGGAAATTGCATATGGTAAATGGTCTCTTTCTTATATAGCGCTTTTCAACCAAACCAGTTCCCAAAGCGCTGTAACAGTAATCTAAGTTAGAACAGTAGTCTAATTCACCCATTCACACACCGATGGGGCACACCGGGGGCAACTTGGGGTTCAGTGTCTTGCCCAGGGACACTTCGACATGTGGACAGCAGGGGCTGGGATCGAACCACCAACCCCGGGGTTAATGGACGACCACACTACCCCCTCAACCACAGCCGCCCCAGGCCTGTTCACTGGCCTGTTCACTGTGATTATGTTACCCATCTTCAGCAGGCCTGACTTCTCATTAGTGTGCTCTAAACTGGACTATGTAGGAAGATATAAAAATCAGATCAGGCTTCAGTATCAGCACAAGAGATGCAACAACATGTGGCCTTGGTGTCACATATTACATGCAACAGCCTCTTACTGTGTGGATGTGCCTAATGTGATCGACACACATTGGTAGCTTCGACAAATCACTAGTTCGGTTTGTGTGGCTTTGTGATTTAACTGCCACGTTACCAAGGTGAACCGGAGTGAGCTGAGGGTCTGCAACACTCACCTTTCAATCTGCGACAGGAACTTTGTCTCGAAGATGCCCCGTGTCTTGAGCCGTTCGGACAGTTTGCCTCTGAACAGCAGCCCTTTAGCAGTAAACTCCAGCAGCACATTCCTGACGATCTCGCCCAGGTACATGCCACTGATCATCTTCTCATACCTCCGAGAGAAACACACAGTCATATTCATAATACTATTTCTATCATACTATAAAGCTGTATTGTACTGTACCGTCACTCTTTACTCAAACTGATAAAAAATTATGAAAAAATAAATAAAATCTCTTTCAAACACTAATTTAATCAAAGAACAGCTATAACTCATTATTTTCAGGAATTAAATCTCAGACAGCAAATAATGGTGTTCTGGCAGCCCAGATGCAAAAGAGCTGGGTTTAATTGGAATAACGAGTTGGAACTAGCAGGAGGTGTGTGACAGGGGCTGCAGTTAATTATGCCATATGATAACAGTACTCCCTGACATGACAGAGACCATTTCTTAACAGACAGTACAGACAAGCTTCATATAATGTAATAAAACCAGCTGCTCCAACTCATAACAATGTGTTTCTTCAGTTCATCAACCGAGGCTCAGGCAGCACCGTCTGCACAGCTGCTTAAGGGCGGCGTTTGGAATAAATCATCAAAAGCTACCATCTCCTCTCATTAATGTACTCCCTGCTGTGGCTTAAAGACATCTGACAAGTCCAGACTAGCTTCTCGAGAGAGGAAACCAATGTTCTTGTGTTCCAGGACATAAATATGGAGCACACTAAACATGCTGCTAGCTGCAGATGATGTCCCTTTTTAAGCTAACGTTTCAGAAAACAGACATCCTTCTCAGTATGTTTTCCGTGTGGAAGGATGAACAACAAATTCCATGGGCAGTTACATCTACACTATGTTTTTGAAACAATGAATGTGTTTCCATCATGTTCCTGTGTGGAATGATGTGCTTTCAGCTTCCTATCAGGGTACGACCGAACCAAACGTGACAAACCAGTAGCAGCCATCAAAGAACAAAAAGCTTGCAAGGAAAAGACGGTGTCAGAGGTGGTGAGGACAGGTGGGGACAGTCAAAAATGAAAGACATAAAAGTCTGATGCAGCTCAGGCAACAACCTGTAGATTTGGTGAACAACAATGGAATCCTGCAGCCAAGCCATTAGTGATAAGCCCCCCAGCGAGCCGTGCATCCAATTTAATCAGCGGTCTGAGCCTGTTGCAGATTATTGCTTTTTTCCCCCCCTTTCTTTTGAGGGTTTAAGAAAATGAGAAATTGATGAATAAAGCCCAATTATCCTAATTATACTGCAGTGAATAAACTCAGTAAACTGCATTTCAAGTCTGCTTTCATGTCATTTAGAGCACAGGCTGAATGCCATTTCTGTCAGATGCTAGTGCACCGTTTGCACCACTATCAGTGCAGTACTGGATGTGTTTATGCAGACAAGGCAGTGCAGTGCAGGCAGCAAAGTGGTAACAAGCTCATGGACTGAATTTGGTGGACAGTACTGATTACTCATAAAGAAGGAAGTGTGCACATCTCAAGAGGGATAAAACAGATCAGGTGTGTGGTCTTTAGTGGTTTGACAAACACTAAAATTGGAGATCAGCACTCAAACTGTGTGCGCTGCAAAACTTTGGGCAAATTTGCAAGGACAAGCACTTACTGGACATCCACATTATGAGCATTGTGAAGCACTTTGAAAATGCTGTCCAACATCTTACATCCAGTTAAAGATGCTGCTGCTAAGAAAGATTTTAGATATGCATGCAAATGTAGGGCTGAAAAGGTTACTCAACGAGCTCGAATAAATGAGTCATAAAAATCATGCCTAAAAAATAATCACCGTCTGACTAAGATACGATGCTGTGCAAGTTGAGATTTGAGGACAGACAATAGAAGACAGGGCAGAAAAGACCTTATGTGCATTCCAATTTGAATGTGCTCACTGTACAGAGTTACTTTTAAAGGGTTAGCAATGGCTAGCACTGTTAGCTTTAATAATAATAATAATAATAATAATCATCTTTATTCATAGAGCACTTTCTAAAATCGCGTTACACAGTGATTGACACAAGGCAACAACTTCATAAGAAGCAGACCATAAACATTTCTGATAGATTAATAAGAATAAAACAAATAAAAGCAGCCAAAGGGCAGTCAGATTTAACAGCGGCCACCGATTGTGCCGAGCTGAGGTCCTCTCTGACTGCAGAACCTCTGTCAGCTCTAGTTCTCAGCTTCTGGAACAGATGAAAGAGCTCGGCCTGAGGATCTCAGCCTACATACTAGCTCCTATGCAAGTAGGAGGCCACGAAGAGCCTTAAAGGTCAACAGTGAAATCTAAAATTCTACTGTAAAACATCCTGGGCGACACTGCAGGGAGGCTGTGTGATGATGATGATGATGATGATGATGATGATAATAATAATAATAGGACCGTTCGGTTGTTTAATGGTCAATCATGATACACATACACACATATGTGAAAGTCCACAGCTTAACCTCCTGCTCCACACCCCGCAGGTCTTGTTAAAAAAGCTTTAGTAGCTCAACAAAACATTTGCCTACAGTCAGTAGTGTCACCAACTCTAATAAACAGCGTTAGACACCCACTTTCAGGCTCAGTCAGTGACTCTCAAGCTACTCAAAAAATGTCACAGTGCTGAATGTTCAGCTCCAGTAAAGTTACACTTTTACAGAAAAGAGGTGAAGA